>MCJB01032722.1:279448-310483 GCA_002018475.1 Nicotiana obtusifolia | reverse complement strand
CCCCCCCCACAAAAAGAAACACATATTAATTCAATTCACCTATGGGTTTAATTCCCTCTTACAAGGTTAGAAAAGAGACTTACCTCATTCTCAAGTTCACTTTCGGTCCACAAATGTGCTTTAAACCCTCAACACGGTGCCAAACGACTCGAAACTAGTCAATTGTTATATAAAATAATCAATACATGTTCAAAAGTTCATATCCTAACTATTAAAATGATTTCCCAACCCTAATTGAAGAATTCCTAAAATTCACCCCCGGCCGACTTGGCCGAATTCCGGAAATTTTTTAAGAAAGCTGTTACCCGTAACCTCATGATCTCAAATATGTAATTTTCATCGCATTCCATAATCATTTTCGTAGTTAAATCCCATATTTATTAAAACATTAGGTTTTTCTCAAAAATCCCATAAATCCTACCATTTTCCATGTTAAATCTACTTATGATTCGTGTATTTAGCTAAAGAATTGATAGGGATCACTTACCTCTTGGTGTTGATGGAACCCCTCCTAAAAATGACCTCAAAATGGTCTAAGACCAAGTGGGAAATGAGGAAAAGAAGGCTAAGTGCCGCAATAAAATATGTTGCACAGGTCGCAAGTGTCGCAAGTGCGACACCTTGTTCGCAAATGCGAGAAAGTCTTCGCAAATGCGACCACAACATCGCAAATGCGAATGGAAGCTGATCGCAAAAGCGATTGGAAATGTCGCAAATGCGAGTCCTGCCTTGGCCAGGCTTCTTTGCAATTGCAAAGCCTGTCTCGCAAATGCAAATAAAATCTCGCATTTGTGATACCTGATATATCAGCAAAAAAACCAGAAAATTGAAGTCTTCCCATCCATCCGAACGCGTCCAAAACTCACTCGAGCCATCGTGGCTTCGCACTAAACGTCCACACAAATCTAAAAACATCATAGAAACTTGCTCACACGATCGAAACGTCGGAATAACATCTAAAAGAATGAATCAGACGTCAAAATACATGAATCAATCATGAAAACTCAAAACTTCTAAAAACACATCCGCACGTCCGATTTCTATCAAATCAAATCTGATTGACCTCAAATTTTGCACACAAGTCCTAAATGACATTACGGACCTATTCTAACTTCTGGAATCGGAATCCGAACCCAATATAAAAAAAAAACCACTCTCGATCAAACTTCCCAAAAACCTTCAAATTATTAACTTCTGCCAAATGACCCCAAAACGACCTACGGACCTCCAAATTCACATCCGGACACGCTTCTAGGTCCAGAATCACCATACAGAGTTATTCCCAGGCTCAGAATCCCAAATGGAAGCCTATAACATAAAGATCCACTTCAATCCAAACTTACGAAATTCACTCAAAATGCCAACTTTTAATATTGGGAGCCGAAACGTTCCCGGGTCATCCAAAACTCGATCCGAACATATGCCCAAGTATGAAATCATCATACGAACCTATTGGAACCGTCAAATCCCGATTCCGAGGTCAGTTAATCATAAGTATGAAATCATCATACGAACCTATTGGAACCGTCAAATCCCGATTCCGAGCTCAGTTAATCATAACATTGACCGAAGTCAAACTTAGCCTTTTAAGGCCAACCTAAGGAACCAAGTGTTCCGATTTCAACTCGAACTCTTCCAAATCCTGAACTAACCATCCCCGCAAGTCATAAAACAGTAAGAGCAGATACGAGGAGTTTTATTTAGGGGAACGGGGCTCTAGAAAGCAAAACGACTGGTCGGGTCGTTACAGAAGTGTTGATTTTTTCGAACATTTCTCAACTTGACCTTGTTGAGTAGGGTCATTGCGAATTTTGTTCTCTTTTCTGCTTCAATGATTGCTGATGAACCTACAAATACATTTTCCGCTTGAGTGATTTGCAAATCGAAAGATTGCCCATCGAAATTAAGTGCTTTGGTGGGTATACCTGGGGTAACCCTCTTTGGAGTTGTTGAATCGGCCATTGAAGAGGAAATTTCAAGTTCTCTGGTGAAAAATTAACAATTGTGAATATTCAAAAAAAAATTAGTAAAGAGAAAAAGAAGAAGCTTTAGCTGGCCAAAAGCCAAAAACTTTAACACGTACCACAACTTTTTGGAGCAAAAAAATTAAAAATTGAGGGAGACAATGGCGCTGTGAGAGAATCGTGGTTCAACAATAAGGAAGACACTAGCGCTGTGAGAGAGATCGTGGAGAGAGAAATAAGATACTGTGCGGTGATATTGGAAGAGAATAACTGAAAGAATGAGAGAGAAAAATATTAGATAGCGTATTTAATGGCTTAACGGTAGTGTATACCATAAATAGATATTTTGCTATAAAAACTAAAAGGTAGCTATAGAAAATAATATTTTAAAAGAATTTTTATTTATAATAAATAGGGTATAAAGCTTTGCTATTGGAGGTAAAATTTCAATGTTTTTTTCCCTTTTTTGGGGGCAAATGCACAAATAACCTTTTTCAGAAATGTTATTTACAGATTAGCCAGTACTTATTTTTATCTTAAAATTTTAAATTTAAAATCTTAATTTCAGAATATTTCACGATATTTTTATCCTGTAAAATTAAAATTTAAGACGCACTAGCTAATTTCCTAAATAATCGCCCTTTAAACTTGCTGGTGACATTTCTACTCTTGTTTTAGAACACTTTGGGAGTTGTCTGTATATAGTCCCAAACAAATGACACTTGACAAGAAAATGAAGCGTTCACAGCCATATTCATTAAATACCAATAATAGATGAAATTGACAAGAACGTTGGTATTTTATGTTCTTGTAGTGGCACTTGGCAGTGAAATGGAAAGAACTTATCCATCTCAGAAATTTAGTTACAATCCATTCATAATCGCATTGGAGTTTGGAACGATATTTTTCTTTGTTTTTTATTTTGGGTTGAAACGGGAAATATTTTATTAAATACTAAGGGATATTACACAGATCACTCACAGCCATCCATTGGGATTGAAACTGGGAGTTCTTACAAAAGTGGCAGTACTATTAACAGCATTAACATTCCCCATAGTAGCTAATATATTACAAACTTCTTCCGATATGGACCTAGAGTAGGGTGTCCCATCAGCATCAGCATTCACCACAACTTCCACCATTGGTGTAGGTGCAGGAAGGATGATTATTTTATTCATAGTAACTAGTTTGGTACTTTCCTTAGCCAAAAGACGCGCCACCTTGTTTGCTTCCCGGAGATTATGCCTGAGCACCGGGTTCCCCTATCATAAAATACCTTTTTCAAATATTGCTTTATTTTATTTGTGGCTTTTATTTTAAATTCTAGTAAACATGGAATAAGAAATATTGCAAGTTAGCTCAAGAAAAAGGAAAAAACAAGCAAACCGAGAAAATTATTAATGCTTCAAACTTAGTAGCTTAACCTTTTTACTTGACTAATAAGGGTGCGGTAAGTACTCATTCATCTTCAACTAGAGGTTTCAGGTTTGAGCCCTAGGTATGAAATCGTCTTTATTAGAAAGCGTTTTACCTCCTAAAGTGAGATTTTCCGATGCGAATCAAAATTTTTATTCGAACCCCAATGCAAGTACCGATCACCGGGTGAGAAACAAAAAATAAATTTCTCTTGACTGCAGAAATGGTATCAACTTCATAATTTGCATGAATAAATCAGTCTAATTAAGTGATGCTTGGCTTTATAAAGAAATTAAAAAATTACCTTTGAATAAATCATTCTGAACAAAATTAGAAAAAACACTTATTTAATTCCATTGTTCACTTATTATTGATTTCCAATCATCAGAATCGGTGAATGTATAAAGTGTAAAAATAAATTATAGGCCTAATTTATATATACAAACTAGAAAAAATAAACGATAAAGTGCAAGTGTACTTCATGCAAGTGTACGAATAGCTATGTATGCAAAGCTCCCTAAAACAATCATGCAAGTGTACGAATATAGTGCAAGTGTACTTCGCACTAGCATATGATATGAAATAATTGGCTTTGTCAAATCCATACATCTTTGGGCCCAAAAACTTTCTAATTCGGCAAGGGACTTTTTCGTTCATATATACTATTTAAAACTTTATTATGAAAGATGTTTAAATTTTTATATTTATCCGACTTAAGTACGTTTTAGCTATAAAATATATATATTTTTTCAAATTAGACTCCTTTCTGCGATAGTCTTCCTTATTTAGACGCGGGATTTTGGAATCGCTATGTTTCAATTAGAGATTTTCTTGACAAAATCATCGCACCATAATCAAGGCAACATATTTGTAGAATCCTTCTATTACGCAAATTTACAACATATCTATAATATCCTTCCTATACACTGGTTTCCTCTGGTTTTCCATAAACAAAGGTTTTGAAGAAAATAATTGCAAATAATTAGCTATAATTGATTTGAATATCGCGATATAATGCTATTATGCTTTAGCTCAATGGTCGGTAGGATAGCATTGGGAGATATAAAGATTTTGATGTTGACGGAATTATAGTCAATGGCGATTCAAATTATAGTCAATTGAATTCTGCAATTGCAGAGCATCTAATGATCGATACCTTCGCAAAAATCATCGAAATCAAATATACTGTAAATGAACGTTGTCCTCCAATGAAAATTTGGAACGATATGGGAGTTCGAGTATATATGGAGACGAAAAAAAATTTAGGAATGTATTCGCTGTGTATAGCAGTGCGTAATTTCGATTTAAAATGCAGTATATCGAATGCGAGCACAATTGCAGGTTTGCTCTGTTTTTCCAGTGCTGATGTGTTTTTTCAATTTCAAGTATTCTACAATTTTACTATAAATTATCTACAATAATACTACATAAAAAATGTAGTTCAACTGTTATGTCTCTACAAACATTCTGTCAAATACTGAAACACATGAATATACAGAGGTTTGTATTACTATACTTTTAATTGAGTGCAGGTTTTTCTGATTATCGTAATACCAACGTGGTACAATTGTTGAGTAATTGTAACACAATTGGAGAAGTATTAGGAACAGTGAAGTTGATTGATATGCAAACATCTCCGGCAATTGTGAAATATGAAAGTATCATCATAACATAACATAAGCCAAATGTAATTGAAGTAGGCCAAGTTTACCAAAACAAGCAAATAATTATCAGTGCAATGAAGCACTATTCTGTCATGAATAAGTTTTAATTTAGGGTGAAAAAGTCTAGTGCAAGAAGGTAGGAACATTTTATTTTCCAAATTCATATTGTGTAGAAGTTGTAGTTTTTTTGTACATAACTTGTTTAAGATAATTTGTTGTGCATAAACAGCCTCATATTCTGTAGCTACAATTTGCATAACATTTTTTGAATTGTTTTTATTTTGTAGCTACTGCCTCGTATGTATTGGGGATAATTGTACGTGACACTTCAAGTCCACCAGCATAAATGAATCAACATTGTTCAAGGTTCGAAAATTTAACAACTTGCACACATGCTCTTTGATGGACAACGCATATATACAATGCAAACCTACTGCCATGGTAGTTGGCAGCATGGTGATGCCATAATATGCGGATCCTAAGACAATATGCACAATAAAAGACATACAAACTGACATGTTGTCGGATCATAATGTGAACTTAACATACATGCAAGCTTGGAGAGCAAAGGAAAAGGCTTTGGAATTTTTGAGAGGTCATCCTGCTGATTCCTACAATCGCTTGCGGCTTTATTTGTATATTCTGGAGAAGACTTATCCGGGGTCAGTAGTAAAATTGCAAAAGACTGAAGATGACTATTTCTTGTATGCATTTGTTGCACTTAGTACGTTCATCAAGGGTTGGGAGCATTGTAGGCTAGTTGTAGTAGTTGATGGTACCTTCTTGAAGTCAGCATATAGAGGAATCATGCTAACAACTAGCAAAATGATGCAGCAGGTAATATAGATTTGTTAAAATATTGTTATAAAGTTATTTTTAAGACTGTAATTTTTATATTTTCAAGTTTTATTACAGAAACTGAATTGTTATAGGTAGCATAGTACCACTAGCATACGCCGTTGTTGATTCAGAAAACGGCGTATCATGGAGGTGGTTTTTTGAGCAATTCAAACATGCATATGGTAAAAAATCAAATATGTGTGTTGTTTCGGACCGGAATGAGAGTATCTTGAAGGCAACATCTACTGTTTATACTGGCATGCCACATTATGCTTGCATGTGGCATATTTGGACATATGTAAGGTCAAAGTTCAAAAAGGGTCATCTAAAGTTAAGTGAATTGTTCTTTGCCATGGTACGATCATACACGCTTGATAAATTTAATGAAAGAATGTCAAAGATTGAAGAGATCGACACATGTGTTAAAGCATACCTATACGATATTGGCTATCACAGATGATCCGGTGAACACAACATGGGACGATAAGATCAAACATTGCAAAGTCATTGAATGTGGTAACCAAAGATGCAAGAGAGCTGCCCATAATAGAACTATTAGAGTACATGAGGACTCTTTTTGAACTTTGGACTAATAAAAAGTTATTGAAAGCAAAGGGTACATTCACATACATTGGGAAAAAATACAACAAAGAGTCGGAGGACAACAGGACATTATCGCAGAAGATGAGAGTAAGCTATAGCCAATAACATCAGATCATTGATTCCATCAAACTAAATATATACTGTTAATTGTAAAAATGTTGTTGTATAATTGTAGTTACTTTGTTTTATATCTATTGATGACAACTTGTTGTGTGTTTGTAATGAAATTATAGCTGAGGGCTTCAACAGATTACATCCATATTGTGCTAGATGGTGTGAAGTGCTTCATTGTTTGCCTTCAAGACAAGAGATGTAGTTGTGGACAATTCCAGCTTGATGAACTTCCTTGTGCACATGCTTTGGCGGCTTTGAGGCACAAGAACGAGTCTTATGAAAACTATTGTTCTCCTTATTACACGAGGGAGAGCCTTCTGCAGACTTATGAAATACCAGTAGGCTCGCTGCCTTACGTAAGCAAATGGAATGTGCCACAACATATAGCTGAAGAAGTTGTAAAGCCACCTACAGCGAAAAGGCAGCCAGAGAGACCTAAAAAATAAAGATACAAACCATACAATGAAGTAAATTCAAAGAAGTACAAGGTTTCATGCGGCAACTGCGGACTAGAAAGTCATAAAAAAAGATCTTGTAGGAATGCTTCCAAAAGGAATAAAATTGATACAGTTTAAAGTTTTTCTTTTATTGAGAACTGTTGATGATAATCTGTCCTTTAAGACATGAAATTTTATTTGTTCTGTTCTGGAGAATTATAGTTGTGGTGTAATTGTGTTGCTAATTTAAATAAAGATTGTCTCCTATAATGAATGTTTGTTAAACAGATTTCAAATCTTAACGCAATTGGTTTGTAGTTATTTTTTTCAAATACTGGGTTTATTTATTACTTTTCAGTCTTTCCTAACAACACTGCTAAAATTGAATAGATTATGTATTTTTGTATAGTAGTTGTAGAAATAATTATAGTTATATTGTAAAAAAATTATATAGTACCAATATCGAGATCAAGTACTAACAACTTTCAATAAAAAAAAATCCAAAGATATTTTCTATTCTATGTAGTAGAATTCTGGACAAAATAACAAAACAAAAGGTAAAACAACTGTAGCACAAATATGCTACAAATAAATTACAACTGACTTCTTCTTAATCAACAATTTGTTTACAACTTTACAGCAATCCAGCTGCAACTAAAAACACTTTAACTACAAATTTTCTACTGAAAAGGACAACTAATTCTTCTTTTTCTGGACTTGAGTTCTCTCATTCAGAGCTTGTGTTCCTTTTCTTCTTGCTAATCTGCCAGTCACCTCACTTTCACTAATTGCACCAAGCTTTTGCTTTTTCCTAGCATAATCCCAAAGGAGCGCTCCATAGCGTATACGGTGTTGATCAATATCAGAAAGGTCTTCCTTTGAAATCGATAGCTCTACAATGCTGACATATTCTTGCAAATGCCGCCACGTATACACCACAGTCATTGCAAAAAATAATAGGGGAAAAGATTTAGCATTCAATGTAACATACAATTGGTTAAATAAATAGAAGAAAAAGCAGCACATACAGTGATCCTTCTTTTTACTGAGGTATCTCACCGACCACCCACTGAATGTCAAGAGGGTCAATAACACCTTTTTTAATGTATGCCTTTGTGTTCTTGTAGTTGATGTCTGGACGCTTTCCATAGAAGCTGGTGCATGACAAGTAGAGGGGGATCATAATAGCAAACTTGTCGACAACAGATTCAACAAGTTTGTGATTTCGTGAAGAGACCATAGAATCATAAACATATAGAACCCTATCGGTAATGTCAAACACAACCAACAACCAATGAAATTTCTCCACAATGTTTATGGGCATAATCACAAAACCAACTTTGTTCCATGCAACATTTGAAAGTAATCGGTACCCCAATATGTATTCTGATATGGCGTCCTGGGGTTTGACAACAACAAGCTTCTTATCGGTAGGAGCATTAATGTACCTCTCATAAATTTGTTCAATTCTAGTCTTGAACATACAGTCAGTGGTTGTAAACCATGTTTTGTTTTCAGGACCATACTTTTCTCTCTTCCTCAAATAGTATAAAATAACATCAATGTGCTGCAAAAAAACATATTTCACCATTTCTCAAAGCTTCATACAATTTGCAAACACAAATGTACAGATTTCTAAAATAACAGAATACTACAACTAATCATTAAATTATGCCAGGATATGTGTGTACCGTGTTGTTGAGAACTTGCCTGGGATGTGCCAAAGTGTAAAGCCAATCCTTTTTATCAACTTTCTCCACTCCAAGATCAAACCACGACTTGAGCTGATTATCTTTTAAAATATAAGGCGCCTTCCTCCTATTTAAAGACATAGCAGGTACAATAGTTTCAATTGAAAATCCATAAATTGCATGCACTCGATAATATGAAAAAATTATATAATCTAACCTCTTTGAAACCGTGTCGGTACCTAAATATAACCACTTATTGAATTCTTCCAACAGGTCATCGCCAATAACCCCATTAAATGGATGCTTGATGTTGAAAATCGGAGGAGGTCCAACAAAGGTGCTTTCCCCAGAATTGAAATAAGGGAGAAAGGGAGATCTGGCGTGCTTTCCAGGAACCCTTGTTCTTCCTTGATGCACAGAGGTTGTTTCATCTTCATTAACCTTGCTGATCTTAACAATCTGTGAGAAGTTCTCCGGCAGCTCAAAATCATCAAATGTTTCTGCCCTTTTTCCAGACCTGGAGTCATTGTCCGAATCACCTACATTGATGTAGTCGGCTGCTTCATCTACAAAATTTAAAACAAAAGAACAACATTGTATGTTGGTTGCATTAGTTCTTTGGGAAAACTGAAACTTCTATGAAAGTTGTTGTCTTTTTCCTACAATTATATTGTAACATTGCAATCTTCATTGCAATCGTCTCCTTATTGTATAACATTTTCTTATGGAATGGGAGATTGAAAATGCATAGTCTCCTTCTCCTCATTTAAATACTTTCCTTGTATGCCAACTTTTACATCCTGTTTTGGAGAGCCCACATGCATAGTTTCCTTCTATGTTACAATAAATGTATACAACTTAATAAAATTGTAGATCATTTTTAATAATGGAAACAACACTGTAGATAAACTGTAATTTAATTATAGTTAATTTGTTGAAATGTTGTCCTGTAGTTGAGATGTAATATGTATTGTGAAATATGTAGATAAAATGTACTAATCCATACCTGCAGTTTCTTCCTCCAATGCCCCTTGAATTTGGGAAGATAAGTCAACGCCTACAGGAACATTCTCCTCATTTTGAATGTCATACATATGTCCTATATCTAAGACAACAATTGAAAATATAATGTAGATTATTTGTTGATAATTTAGGCTATATGTAGATATAATGTAGATTATTTATCATCAAATTGTGTTAAAATACCTGTTTTACTGCTGCTGCCCAACACTGGTTTAGCACTACTACCAGGATTTTGGTGTTTGTTCTTTTCTTTGTAATGCTCATCATATTTCGTAGAATTTCCAGTAAACTACAATGGGGATTTGTTAGGCTATATACTTTATGAATGCTAATATAAACATAAACATGGTAAAAATTATAGTCCAAAATGAATATATTTCGAATGATAACATCAATGTTCGTATCCTGTTGATTTTATATTGCCCGTAACACAAACTTGATGGAATCATTGAATAGAAGTTGAATGCTACCTAGTTCTTGAAAAACCTAAAAGAACAAAAAATGGTTATAATGTACCTGACAGTTAGAGGCTTACACACACACACACACACACTCACACACACACACATATAGAAGACTAAAAATCAAGAATAAGGTATACCTCTTTCTTGAACAATCCAAGGTCTGAACCGACCCACGTAATTAAATAGAAAGAGTTAAAGAAATAATTTGCATAACATAAATTAAAGGAACTGGCTAGGATTATCTTAAGATGTTACCTTATCAACATCTTTTCTTAATTTTTTTTAGTTATTTCACAATATCTTTCTTATCATCTATTCCCATTGCCTGAATATGTCCAAATGGAGATGGAGCATCTATCAGGATGCTCGGCCTTTATTTCAGCTTCTTCAAGGATGTATTCAACTTTGTCTAGCATAGTCATTCTAGAAAGCTCTTCTGGGGCTTCAGCATGTTAGTGAACTGAGTGAAAAAAATATGAGGGACCTAGTCATCATATATATAAATATGTAGATAATTTATATTATATTGTCTGTCCAGAAGTAAAAAACATTTACCTGATCCATGATGGTTTGATCATCCTCTCTTCCAATGCAAAAATCCATATCTTGTCCTTACTAGTTGTCCAGTTAAGTATGCGGGGGATCAAATTACCAACCTTTGTATCTATATCAGTGTTGATTGTAGAGCAACACTCATACAACCGGATTTGCATATCGAGTGGAAATGATGACCTGGTAGGTCATCTAGAGTTTTAAACCTTAATTCTGTATTTCAAAATCTTAAATATCTTACTTTAGCCTTTTTAGATTTGTGTGCACAATCCGTGTCTTTTTCCGGGAGGCTTTTATGTTAAAAATTGATAAAATATAAAATTGAGCCTTAAAGATCCATTTGAGTTGACTTCGGTCAACATTTTGAGCAAACGAATCCGAATTCGTATTTTGATGATCTCGGTGGGTCCGTATCATGATTTGGGACCTGGGCGTATGCCCGAAATCGAATTCGGAGGTCCCTAGCTCCAGTTATCGCATTTTGCCAAAAATTTAAAGTTTAAAGGTTTAATGAATTTAAAGATTTGACCAAGATTTGACTTTATTGCTACCAGGCCTGGATTTTAGTTCCGGAGCTTGGTATATGTTCATTACTATATTTATGATTCGTTTGCAAAATTTGGTGAAAAACGGAGTTGGTTTGACATTATTCGAACGTCCGGTTGTTAAAATACAAATTCTAAAGTTTCATTGAAAATTTCATTTGATTCAGTGTCCAATTCGTAGTTCTACGTGTTATTTTTGCCAATTTGATTGCGCGAGCGAGTTTGTATGATGTTTTTGGACTTGTATGCACGTTGGGTTTGGAGCCCCGAGGGCTCGGGTGGGTTTCAAATAGGCTACGGAAGGATTTTGGACTTAGAATGATAGCTGAAGTCTTTGTGCTTCTGGTGTCTGCTGCAGACTTCACAATTGCAAAGTCTGGCTCGCAAATACGAGCCTCGCTTTTGCGAAGAAATCATCGCATTTGCGAGCATGGGTTGGGGGATTGGTTTCTCGCAATTTCGAGTACTCTGCCGCAATTGCGAAAGAGGCAGGTCCGCATTTGCGAACAAATTGTTTGCATTTGCGATGAGAACTAGGAGGAGCTTGTTCGCATTTGTGATCAATTAGTCGCATTTGCGGCAGGGCCCAGTTTGCATTTTCGAACAAATCATTGCAAATGCAATGATAGCAGAAATGTGGGAACTTTGCATTTGCGAAGGAAATCTTGCTTTTGCGGGGTTCGCAAGGTCGCAATTGCGATATCTGCGCCTGGTCAAAAGCTGAGTTAGACGGGATTTTGTTCATTCTTTCAAATTTTCAAACCTAGAAACCTTAGAGGCAATTTTTCCAAGAGCTCTTCTTTCCCAATTTGTTGGTAAGTGATTCTAACCTACTTTCTTTCAATTACCCATTATATTTTATAAGATTTCAACCTAAAATCTAGGATTTTCATGGTAAAAATTGGGGATTTGGGTAGAATTAGGAATTTTTATAAAATTAAAATTCAGACCTCAAATTGAGGTCGAATTTCGAAATAAATTGCATAACCGGGCTCGGGGTGAATGGATAATCGGGTTTTGATCCGGATTTTGGATTTGGACCAAGCGGGCCCGGGAGTTGACTTTTGTCAACTTTTTCAATAATGACCTAAATTGAACCTTTCTCATTGTGGGTAGTTCTTAAGGCTTATTTTGAATCATTGGTTGATAATTTGTTAGATTTAGTTGGCTTGGAGGGTTGTTCGAAAGGCAAAGTCGTGGTTGAGCTTTGAGTAGATTTTTGGAGCGAGGTAAGTGTCGTGGTTAACCTCGACTTGAGGGATTAGGACTTGTTTGATTATTTGCTACGTGTTTAAATGTTGGGTACAACGTATATGTGAGGTGACGAGTATTTATGCGTTGTTCTTAGGTTAGCATGCGGTTGAAACTTGTTTTCTCGTGATTTATTTCCTTCTTTGATTATGATATCCATGTCTAGATTAGTTTATTACTTAATTGATCATTCTTTCCGCATTTATGAATTAATTGTTATAATTGAATATTATTGGTAATTGAGGCTCGATATTGTGGAAACGTTGTTGATGTAAGGTTTATTCTTGATTATTCTTTGTCCCAAACGTCATATATTTATTGCTTCATGGTAAGAGAGAGAGTGTGTGTTAATGCACGAAGAGTGATGCCGTGCCGATTATTGTTCCATTTGTTGATTTATGCATAGTGAGGAAGAGAGTTAAAGCACGGAACAGGTGATGTCGTGCCGTATTGATCATTTCATGATGAAATTGAGAGTAAAAGCATGAAGTGTGATGTCGTGCCGTATTTATCATTTTATGAAGAGATTGAGAGTAAAAGCACTAAGGGTGATGTCGTGCCATTATTACTGTTTCATGGTGAGGTTGGGGTAAAAGCACGAACGGTGATGCCGTGCAGTTTATATCCATTATGTTTATCCATTCCACTTGCTGAAGGTTTATTAACTGTTTCATGTTGTCATTCCCTGTTGTAGTTACCGTACTTTGTACCCCTCTCACATGTCCCCTCCCAATAGTACATGTTAAATCCTTATTTGTTGTTATGTCATGCGCATATTTTTGTCTGTACAGGTTTAATTACGTGGGTGTCCTGTCATAGCCTCATCACTACCTCGTCGAGGTTAGGCTCGACACTTGCGGAGTACATTGGGTCGGTTGTACTCATACTACACTCTGCACTTCTTTTGCAGATTTTGGTACTGGTCCCAACTGTACGTGAGGTGCATCAGCTCGGATTAGCATTTGGAGACTCGAGGTAGACCTGCTGGCGTCCGCAGACCTTGAGTCCCCTTCCTCTTTCCTTATTTACTGTCCATCTCATTCGAGACAGTTGTATTTATTTCAAACTCTGTATGTAGAACCTCTGGAAGCTCGTGTACCTGTGACTCCAGATACGTGTTGTACTAGATATTGAATTATTATGCTATTTCGTACTTCATTTTGCCTTCATTTCTGTTTGATTGGTTAGATTGTTCAAAGTGTTTAAAATTGGTACAAAAATTACTATAATGTTGGCTTGCCTATTAAGTGAAATGTTAGGCGCCACCACAGTCCCGAAGGTGGAAATTCCGGGTAGTGACTAGTTGGTATTAGAGCACTAGGATACCTAGGTTTCACGAGTAATGAACAGGCTTATTAGAGTCTGGAGGATCGGTACGGAGACGTATGTACTTATCTTCCAGAGGCTACGGAGTTTAGGGACAGTTTCACTTATATGCTTCTCTGTCATGCGATTTTGTTCTATTACTGATGATTGAACTCTTCTATTCTTGTTCTCTCACAGATGGAAAGAACACATACTGTATCTTGAGCTGGACAGCAGCCGGAGCCCCCAGTGGAAGCTTCTACAAGGGGCAGAGGCCGAGGTAGAGGTAGAGCTCAGCCTAGAGTTCGAGCAGCAGCACCCGCAGTGGAGCCTCAGGTGGACTTTGATAAGGAGGTTCCAGCTCAGACTGTACCTGTTGGACCATCTCAGGTCCTCGAGGGGTTCATCGCCACCCTAGTGCTTCAGGATGCCCTAGTCTGTTTGGTGGGCCTTATAGAGAGTGTTGCCCAGGCCGGTACATTTCCTGTGGCACCAGCCATCTCTCAGGCTGGGGGAGGAGCACAGACTCCTACTACTCACACTCCAGAGCAGATGGCTCCCCAGTATCAGACTCTAGCAGCCCCGCCAGTTGGGGTAGCTCAGCCAGTTGTTGCGGCTCAGGCCGGTGATAGGCCCGTCATGTCTTCTGAGGGCTTATTGAGATCGGACAAGTTTTGTAAGGTCTTTCCAGTTCACTTCAGTGTTGCACCTTCTGAGAACCCACATGATTATCTTGATGACTGCCATGAGGTGTTGTAGAACATGGGTATAGTTGAGACTAATGGGGTTGATTTTGCTGTGTTTCAGATGACGGGTTCCACCAAGAGGTGGTGGAGAGATTACATGTTGACCAGACCAACTGGGTCGCCTATACTTACTTGGGAGCAGTTCCCGCAGCTATTTCTAGAGAAGTTTCTCCCTATCATACTGAGAGAGGATTATCGCAGGTAGTTTGAGCGCCTCCAGCAGGGCAATATGAATGTTACTCAGTATGAGACCCGTTTTGTGGATCTAGCCCGTCATGCTCTTCTCTTGCTTCCTACTGAGAGAGACAAAGGGTAAGGAGGTTTATTGATGGACTCACTCACCCTATCAGGCTACAAACGGACAAGGAGACTGGGAATGAGATTTCTTTTCAGACGACTGCTAATGTTTCTAAGTGGATCGAGATGGTTCTTGCACAGGAGAGAGGGTAGGGGTCTGACAAGAGGCCTCATCATTTCGGTAGGTCTAGTGGCGCCTCGTTTGGAGGAAAGGGTACTTTTGGTAGAGATCACCCTCCCAGGCCATTTCATTCAGCATTCCAGGCATCCCACTGTGCTTTAGGTGGTCGCGACCCTCATATGTCTTATTCCGACCAGCTAGCCTACAGTGCGCCAGCAGCTCCTGTTAGTGCACCTCCGCTCCAGAGTTTTCAGAGTGGTTACTCAAGTCGACAGGGTCAGCAGTCACAGCAGCTGAGGACCTATTATACTTGTGATGATCCGAGACACATTGCTAGATTTTTCCTTAGGCATTGGGCAGCTCACATCAGCAGGGTTCTCGTGCCACGGTCCCTGCATCAGTTGCTTCACCGCCCGCTTAGCCAGCTAGAGGTAAGGGTTAGGAACCTAAAGGTGGAGGTCAGGCCATTAGAGGTGGTGGTCAAGCCGTTAGAGGTGGAGGCCAGCCAGTTAGAGGTCGTCCTAGGGACGCGGTTCAGAGTAGTGGAGCCCAACCCCGATTTTATGCTTTTCCTGCGAGGCCTGTGGCTGAGTCATCTGACGCTGTTATCACAGGTATTATCCCAGTTTGCCATAGAGATGCTTCAGTTCTATTTGCGGCTCTACTTATTCCTACCTGTCATCCTACTTTGCTTCATATCTGGTTGTGCCTCGTGATTCTTTGAGTGCTGATGTGTATGTGTCCACACCTGTGGGAGAATCTATCATAGTAGATCGTTTCAATCGTTTGTGTGTGGTTACTATTGGGAGTCTTGAGACTAGCGTAGGCCTTCTACTTCTTGATATGGTAGATTTTGATGTCATCTTGGGTATGGATTGGCTGTCACCTTATCATGCTATATTGGATTGTCACACCAAGAAGGTGACCTTAGCCTTGCTGGGGTTGCCTCGATTAGAGTAGAAGAGGACTCCTGGCCATTCTACCAACAGGGTTATCTCTTATGTGAAGGCTCGACGTATGGTCGAGAAGGGGTGTCTAGCTTATTTGGCTTATGTCCGCGATTGTAGTGCGAAAGTTCCCTCCATGGATTTAGTACTAGTTGTTCGTGAGTTTTCAGAGGTGTTTCCTGCAGATCTGTCAAGGATGCCACCTGACAGAGATATTGACTTCTGTATTGATTTGGCTCCGGACACTCAGCCAATTTCTATTTCGCCATACCGTATGGCCCTGCCAGAGTTGAAAGAATTGAAGGTGCAGTTGCAAGATTTACTTGATAAGGGCTTCATTAGACCTAGTGTCTTGTCCTGGGGTGTACCTGTGTTGTACGTGAAGAAGAAAGATGGATCGATGAGGATGTGCATAGACTATCGGCAGTTGAACAAAGTCACCATCAAGAATAAGTATCTATTGCCGAGGATTGATGACTTATTTGATTAGCTTCAGGGTACCAAGGTGTTTTCGAAGATTGATTTGTGGTATGGCTACCATTAGTTGAAGATTAGGGCTCGGTATGGGCATTATGAGTTTCTAGTGATGTCATTTGGGCTGACTAATGCCCCAGCATCATTTATGGATTTGATAAACCGTGTATTCAAGCTCTACTTGGATTCCTTCGTGATTGTATTTATTGACGATATCTTGATCTACTCCCGCAGTCGAGAGGAGCACGAGCCACATCTTTGGATTGTACTTCAGACTCTAAAGGATAGCCAATTATATGCCAAGTTTTCAAAGTGCGAATTTTGGTTAGACATAGCCGCCTTTTTGGGGTATGCTGTATCGGCAGAGGGCATGCAGGTGGATCTTAAGAAGATTGAGGCAGTTCAGAACTGGCCTAGATCCACTTCAGCCGTGGAGATCCGGAGTTTTCTGGGTTTGGCGGGTTATTACTGCCGATTCGTGGAGAGATTTTTATCTATAGCAGCCCCATTGACCAGTTTCACCCAGAAGGGTGCCCCATTAAGATGATTAGATGAGTGTAAGTTGAGCTTTCAGAAGCTCAAGACTTCTTTAACTACGGCGCCAGTGTTGGTGTTGCCCACATGTTTAGGATCTTACATGGTGTATTGTGATGCATCTCGTGTTGGGCTCGGTGCAGTACTGATGCAGGATGGCAGGGTGGTCACATATGCGTCGCGGTATTTGAAGGTTCATGAGAAGAATTACCCTGTTCATGACTTAGAGTTGGCAGCCAGTGTTCATGCGCTGAAGATTTGGAGGCACAATTTTTGCGGCGAGTCGTTTGAGGTATTCACGGATCACCGGATTCTACAGTATTTGTTCAAATAAAAGGATCTCAATTTAAGGCAGAGGAGGTGGTTGGAGCTATTGAAAGACTATGATATCACCATCTTGTATCATCCTGGGAAGGCCAATATGGTGGCCGATGCCTTGAGTAGAAAGGCAATGAGTATGGGCAGCCTCGCGTACATTTCAGTCGATGAGAGACCGCTTGCGACAGATGTTCAGGCCTTGGCCAATCAGTTTGTGAGGTTAGATGTTTCAGAGCCCAGCCGTGTTTTAGCTTGCACAGTCGCTCGGTCTTCCTTGTATGAGCGCATTAGAGAGCGGCAGTATGATGATCCGCATTTGCTTGTCCTTAGGGACACGGTGCGGCACGGTGGTGCCAAGCAGGTTACTGTTGGAGATGATGGAGTTTTGAGGATGGAGGGTCGTATTTGTTGGCCCAATATAGATCGACTTCGTGAGTTGATTCTTGTGGAGGCCCACAGTTTCCGGTATTCTATTCATCGGGGTGCCGCCTCAAGACTTGCGGTAGCATTATTGGTGGAGAAGGATGAAGAATGATATAGTTGCATATATAGCTCGGTGTCTAAATTGTCAGCAAGTAAAGTATGAGCATCAGAGATCTGGTGGTTTTCTTCAGAAGTTAGAGATTCCTAAGTAGAAGTGGGAGTGTGTCACTCTAAATTTTGTTGTGGGGCTCCCACGGAATCAGAGGAAGTTCGATGCGGTATGGATTATTGTGGACAGGCTGACCAAGTTGGCGCATTTCATTCCTGTGGCAGCTACCTATTCTTTAGAGTGGTTATATGAGATCTACATCCGCGAGATCGTCCGTTTTCACGATGTGCCCATGTCTATCATTTCTGAACCAGGTACGCAGTTCACCTTGCACTTCTGGAGAGCAGTACAACGTGAGTTAGGCACGCAGGTTGAGTTGAGCACAGCATTTCATCCTCAGAAGGACGGACAGTCCGAGTGCACTATTCAGAAATTGGAGAATATGCTCTGCTCTTGTGTTATAGATTTCGGAGGTTCTTGGAATCAGTTCTTGCCACTTGCGGAGTTTGCCCACAATAACAGCTACCAGTCGAGCATTCATATGGCTCCTTAGAGGCATTATACGGGAGGCGGTGTCGATCGACAGTTGGATGGTTCAAGCCGGGGAGGCTCGGTTGTTGGGTACAGATTTGGTATTGGATGCCTTGGATAAGGTCAAGATTATTCAGGATCGACTTCGCACAACTCAGTGTAGGCAAAAGATATATGTGAACCGTCGAGTTTGTGATGCTGCATTTATGGTCGGAGAGAGGGTATTGCTTCGGGTTTCACCCTTGAAGGGTGTGATGAGGTTTGGGAAGAAGGGCAAGTTGAGCCCTAGGTATATCAGACCCTTTGAGATTCTGGAGAGAGTAGGTGAGGTGGCTTACAGGCTTGCATTTCTACCTAGTTTATCAGCAGTCCATCCAGTGTTCCATGTGTTTATACTTCGGAAGTATCACGATGATCCGTCCCATGTGCTAGATTTCAGCTTAGTCCAGTTGGACAAGGATTTGACTTACGAGGAGGAGCCGGTGGCTATTCTAGCCCGGCAGGTTCGACAGTTGAGGTCAAAGAGTTATCTTTCAGTTCGAGTGCAGTGAAGAGGCTAGGCGGTCAAGGCAGCTACTTAGGAGTCCGATTCAGATATGCGGAGTAGATATCCACACCTTTTCACCAGTCCAGGTACTTTCCTATGTCCGTTCGAGAACGAACGATTGTTTTAGAGGTGGAGAATGTGATGACCTGATAGGTCATCTAGAGTTTTAAACCTTAATTCTATGCTCAAAACCTCAAGTATTTCATATTGGCCTTTCTCGATTTGCGTGCATATTTTGTGTCTTTTTTCGAGAGGCTTTATGTTAAAAATTGATAAAATGTGAAATTGTGCCTTAAAGATCCATGTGAGTTGACTTCGGTCAACATTTTGAGCAAACTGATCCGGATTCGTATTTTGACAATCCCAATGGTTCTGTATCGTGATTTGGGACCTAAACGTATTCCCACAATCGAATTCGGAGGTCCCTAGCTCGAGTTATCGCATTTTACCAAAAATTTGAAGTTTAAAGTTTTAATGAATTTAAAGATTTGACCAAGGTTTGACTTTATTGCTACGGGGTCCGAATTTTGGTTCCGGAGCTCGGTATATGTTCATTACTATATTTATGACTCATTGCAAAATTTGGTGAAAAATGGAGTTTGTTTGATGTGATTCGGACGTCCGGTTGTTAAAATAGAAATTCTAAAGTTTCATTTGATTTGGCGTCCCATTCGTAGTTCTACGTGTTATTTTGGCGATTTGATCGTGCGAGCGAGTTCGTATGAGGTTTTTGGACTTGTGTGCATGTTTGGTTTGGAGCCCCGAGGGCTCGGGTGGGTTTCGGATAGGCTACAAAAGGATTTTGGATTTAGAATCATAGTTGAAGCCTTTGTGCTTCTGGTGTCTGCTGCAGACTTCGCAATTGCGAGGTCTGGCTCGCAAATGCGAGTCTCGCATTTGCGAAGAAAGCATCGCATTTGCGAACATGGGCTGGGGGATTGGTTTCTCGAAATTTGAGTACTCTGCCGCAATTGCGAAAGTGGCGGGTTCGCATTTGCAATGAGAACCAGGAGGGGGGGGGGAGCTTGTTCACATTTGTGATCAATTAGTCGCATTTGCGGCAGGGCCCAGTTCGCGTTTTCGAACAAATCATTGCAAATGCAATGATAGCAGAAATGTGGGGACTTTGCATTTGCGAAGGAAATCTCTCATTTGCGGGGTTCGCAATTGCGAACCCCAGGTCGTAATTGCGACATCTGCACCTGGTCAAAAGCTGAGTTAGACGGGATTCTTTTCATTCTTTCAAATTTTCAAACCTATAAACTTTAGAGGCAACTTTTCCAAGAGCTCTTCTTTCCCAATTCGTTGGTAAGTGATTCTAACCTACTTTCTTTCAATTACCCATTACATTTTATAAGATTTCAACCTAAAATCTAGGATTTCCATGGTAGAAATTAGGGATTTGGGTAGGATTAGGGATGTAAAATTGGAATATAGACCTCAAATTGAGGTCGGATTTCGAAATAAATTGCATAACAGTGCTCGGGGGTTAATGGGTAATCGGGTTTTGGTCCGAATTTCAGGTTTGGACCAAGTGGACCCGGGAGTTAACTTTTGTTGACTTTTTCAATATTGACCTAAATTGAACCTTTCTCATTCTGGGGTAGTTCTTAAGGCTTATTTTGAATCGTTCGTTGATAATTTGTTAGATTTGGTTGGCTCGGAGGCTTGTTCGAAAGGCAAAGACGTGGTTGAGCTTTGAGTTGATTTTTGGAGTGAGGTAAGTGTCGTGGTTAACCTTGACTTGAGGGATTAGGACTTGTTTGCCTATTTGCTACGTGTTTAAATGTTGGGTAAAACGTATATGTGAGGTGACGAGTATTTTTGCGTTGTTCTTGGGTTAAAGCATGCGATTGAAACTTGTTTCTCGTGATTTATTTCCTTCTTTGATTATGATATCCATGTTTAGACTAGTTTATTACTTAATTGATCATTCTTTCCGCATTTATGAATTAATTGTGATAATTGAATATTATTGGAAGTTGAGGCTCGGTATTGTATAAACGTTGTTGATGTAAGGTTTATTCTTGATTATTCTTTGTCATATATTCATTGCTTCATGACGAAGGGTGATGTCGTGCCGATTATTGTTCCATTTGTTGATTTATGCACAATAAGGAAGAGACTTAAAGCACGAAGGATGATGTCGTGCTGTATGTATTATTTCATGATGAAATTGAGAGTAAAAGCAAGAAGGGTGATGATGTATCGTATTTATCATTTTATGGAGAGATTGAGAGTAAAAGCAAGAAGGGTGATGATGTATCGTATTTATCATTTTATGGAGAGATTGAGAGTAAAAGCACGAAGGGTGATGCCGTGCCATTATTACTGTTTTATGGTGAGGTTGAGGGTAAAAGCACGAAGGGTGATGCCATGCAGTTTATATCCATTATGTTTATCCGTTCCACTGGCTGAAGGTTTATTTACTGTTTCATGTTGTCATTCCCTGTTGTCCGTATTTTGTAAACCTCTCGTATGTCCCCTCCCAATAGTACATGTTAAATCCTTATTTGTTGTTATGTTGTGCGTATACTTTCGTTTGTACAGGTTAAATTATGTGGGCGTCATGTCATAGCCTCGTCACTACCTCGTCGAGGTTAGGCTCGACACTTACGGAGTATATTGTGTCGGTTGTACTCATACACACTCTACACTTCTTGTGCAGATTTTGGTACTGGTCCCACCTGTACGTGAGGTGCATCAGCTCGGATTAGCATTTGGAGACTCGAGGTTGACCTGCTGGCGTCCGCAGACCTTGAAGTCCCCTTCCTCTTTCCTTATTTACTGTCCATCTCATTCGAGACAGTTGTATTTATTCCAGATTCTGTATGTAGAACCTCTAGAAGCTCGTGTACTTGTGACTCCAGATTTAGGCTGTACTAGATATTGGGTTATTATGCTATTTCGTACTTCATTTTAGCTTCATTTCTGTCTGATTGGTTAAATTGTTCAAACTGTTTAAAATTGGTACAAGGATTACTTTAATGTTGGCTTGCCTAGCAAGTGAAATGTTAAGTGTCATCATGGTCCCGAAGGTGAAAATTTTGGGTCGTGACAGTGGAAAACCTCGAATGAAATAAAAATGCACAAAAAGGGTTCAGCTTATGCCTAATAGACTGAAGCAATTGTGTATAAGTTTCGATACGCCATGTGAAATTAAATACTTCCCTGAGTCCACCAAATAGAACCTAAAATGGTTTATCAAACCATTATCTTTCTCTGAAGGACAGAGGAAGAATTCTATCAGATAGAGAATACACAGCTTGACTGTATCCTCATCATTCACCCAACTACGGCCGGTTACAATTTATTTTCAAGTATGACTTTTCAACTTTTTCCTTGTTAAGAAAATAGCTCCTCATTGTTTTACTGTCATATTTAGTTGTGTAACCAAAGTCCGTTACTTCTGTAAAACATCTAAGGCCAGTGATAAGGGCAAACTCTCTCAACCCAAAGTTCAGGCACTCACTCTTTATCTCTGGTGTAAAAAAATGAGAACCAACGCGTTCCGTTCATACTTCATGAGAAGGTGAATTGCCTGATTTTGGATAAATATTTTGGGCAGGGAAAGAAAATGCCCAAAACATGTCTTCTTAAACAACTTTAACCCATTTTCAGACAATAACACCTTGATTTGGTCAGGAACAGCAAGGCCAGCTAATGTCTGAAACCTAGTGATGCAATAATCAACATCATGTGGTGCAAAAAATATTTGATTCTGCACCAAAAGAAATAGTAAGTTAATAAAACTTATTTGAATACCAAAAAATAAAATAAATACAATTCTACTACATTTAGCTACAGTCAGAAAGACATTAATACATTGCATAAAAATAAGTTACAAAATTAGTAAACATATATAACAACTGAGTACATTGAAGCTACAAATGCACTGATAAAATTATGTTTAGAGCAAGAAAATAAAAAGTAACAATTAGAAATAATATATACAATTTGTTTACAGAAAATAAAACTAACATCTACATATCGAGCAAATAATAACCAATAAATCCAACTAAATCATGTAGCACATTCCCTAACAAAATGATTTCGAATAATATACAAGAAATCTACAATTTCAAGGGAAATGTAGAAAAGTTGATAACCAACAATAAATATACACAATGTAGATAAAAATTTTGCAAATACAGAAAAACAAAAAATATGTATAGTCATGGGAATGAAAACAGGTTTTATAACTTAAAAAAAAAGGAACCAAAACTGTAACTACTAAAATTTTACCTTCTCCAATGAATGTTGGGGTATGGTTTTAGGTGATTTTTGAACCTTCTTCTTTTTTGAAGGTTTGACAGAAGGAGAAACTTTGATTTTTTTTTGCAGGTTCCGGGATAACTTCTTCTTCGACGAAATCATTATCACGAGCAATTTCTTTGCCCTTCCCCTTTACTGATTTAGCATATGTCGAAGTTTCACCAGCATTCCTGTCATGCTTGAGTTTTGTTCGAGCTTCTGCCTTAACTTCACGAGGGGAAAGCTTGGACTTTGTCTTTGGTTTTGCATGTGTCGATTTAACTGCATTTTTGGGTGAATCCTGAGAGAAAACACCTAAATCAAAAGTAGGAATATCACCAACATTTGCTTTTATAGGGCTATTCTTCGGAACTCCTTTCTCTTTATTGTAAGGGAAGGAAAATTTTAAGCTGTTACTGATTTTCTTAGGATTTTGAGCGAGAATTCAGAAAGATTGAGAGAGATTATAAAAGATTTTGGAACAAAAACGGAAGAGAGCGTTAATGGAGGGAGATAGTACAGAATCATGGGGGTATGGACAGAGAAACGTGGGGGGAGTGAGATATGTACGTAAGCGACATTATAGGAGTTAATAGATTCTCATTAAATTCCTAAAATATATATAATTGGTAAATTGTATATGCCTATATAATAAAATTAATTGTATTCTTTTGATTTGTTCCAAAAAAGTAATTGGAAGTAGTCCTAATCAGGAAAGATATTGGTCTCTTATTAAACCAGCACTAGCAACAGAAATGCATTATTCACAACTTTTGGCTTTTGGTTTCATTCGAATGGTCTATTTCAAAATTTTGTGTGGCTACTCGTTGCTCTATCTTCTCACAAGCTAACGTACACTACATGCAATATCCCATCCCACCCTTGCATTTTTCTAAATTAGACTCTTGATATATAGGTGCAGAGACGAATTTAAAATTTGAAGTCAGTTTAAAATATCAAATAATTTAATTCAAAACGAGTATATACTTGTTTATGTATATATCGTTTGAGCCGTAAGTGAAGGGATATATACCAAAACCTAGACTATTAAAGTAAGAATAGAATAAATATCGTATCAAGTAAAAAAAATCTAACCGTGCAAGATAATGTGTAAAATAACCCTAAACTTTTATAGAACCTTTGAATGCTCTTATATACAATGTGCAGATATTGTATATCTCCAATACTAGCACATCTTTCCTATGTGTAAATTTCAACTTGCAAAGGACTATACAACTGGAGAATCTGAGGATATTTCCCCTGAAAAACGTCCTTTAAACTAAACACAATAGCAACCTAATTATTGCAACAATAGCTGGATTTGTGGGAGTGCGAAATGAGCTTAACTTCTATGTATTGATGACGTAAAAATTATTACATAATTAGATTATTTTTAAGGTAAATAAAAATAAATTTCTATAATAAGTATTAATAGTGACGTGATAAAAATGGTAACTAATAACTTGCTATAAAAAATTTTACTCAGACAACGCATGCATATATATAGCTTAAATCCATCTGGAATACCTGGTCATTGGATGAGCTTGAGCGTGTTGGCAGCAGAAGCAATGGAACTGACAATACTCTGATAGGGGGAAATTGTGTAGAAATGACACCAGGTAGTCATTTTAGAGGGTTGTTATTTAAAAATTAGCTAGTGTGTCCTGAATTTCAGTTTTTCAATTTAATTTTTCAGGATAAAAGTCCTGAAATTAAAATTTTTAGTTCAAATTTTCAGAACAAAATAAGTACAGGCTAATCTCTAAATAGCATCCCTAAAAATGACTATTTATGTACTTTCCTGAAAAATTATGAAAAAATATATATTTTTAGTTGCTCTAACAATAATAGTCGATAATATATATATATTTTGTGTGTGTATTATATATATATATATATATATATATATATATATATATATATATATATATATATATATATATATATATATATATATATATATATATATATATACTTTTTGACTAACGAATGCAGTTAATTTCGATCGACCGATTAATTTTGTATTTTACCCGTGGGTCTCCTTCTTTCCAATTTAAGTCTGAGGGCATGCTAGTTGTCTTCAAATTGCTAGGACATTTTTCTCGAACATTTATACCCAGTTTTACTTGAGCATTAGTAAGGATTTTTATCATTGAAGATTAACCATAAGAAAATTTGCGTTTATGAAATAATACTTCAACTTCCTAATAAATATCCACTTAAGCTATGATCAAAAGAAAATTTCAGCTTTAATTAATGTCTTAGAAAGTAGGAAAACTATAGGTACTATAGTATCAAGTTTGCTTATTTTAATGCTTTTGGCAATCAACTTGGACAAGAAGGAGCAATTTGGAAATTGAAATATCTGAAAACACTCAAAAAGTGTAATATTTTTTCTTTGCCAATCACTCGTTAAAAAGAAAAACAAAATACATTTAATCAAAGATAAAGTACAACAGAAAGGCAATTCTGGTGAAATGACCAAATATATCCCAAGTGGGACAAGATCAACTTCACTTTTTCTTCAATATTCTTGACAATTTTTTCCCCTGAAACTTAAAGGAAACATGTTCAATGCACACTTAAATAAATTTCAAGAAAACAAACGTAAAAATCCACATTGAAATCCTTTGGAGACTTGGACGCTTCAACTACTCTTTCCAACTACTCATGGCAAGTAGGACCATCTCAAGGCACTCCAAAACAAAATCCCTTTACACGTTTCGTTTCTTTAATTTGTGAATTTAACTTATATTCACTTTCAGTATAAAATTTTATGCAATTAATGCATTTATTATTTCTTTTACGAATCGTACTAACACTCAGGAGTGTGAGTACGATCTCTCCTTGGGTCCCGGCAATAATCATACACCTTATAGTTCCTCTGCACCCATAACATGGCCGCTATTTGTTGGCGGCTCAGCCCACCAGCTCCAGACGGAGAGCTGGAGGGCGAGCGTCCGCACCAGGGGTTCTCATTAGCTGTACAACCAGCAATTTTAAAATTGTTATATTTTCCGACGAATGGTTGGTACCGATAATCAGCTTTAATTCTTCCTTCCTCTGTTGCCCAAGATGAAGCATCCCAAATTGAACCATACACATACATAGGTCTCTGTGGAAATGTAGCATCATTTTTCCTAGGGTATCTTCTGATTGGAACGTCGTCGACAAAAAATCTACAAGTCAAAATCAAAGAAAACAATAGCAAAGACACGTTAGAAAAAAACAACTAGTAAAAGAAAACATTTGCATGGGGCCTAAAGTGGTTAGTGGTTACATTACTGAATGAGAATACTTTTTGATATTTGACAAAAATAGCATAACTATATCTTATGTCACCTAAAGGATAGATACATATCTATATCTCTTGGCTTGTTGCTATTGAGTTTTACTCAATTCTATGTCTAGTTGCTTGTCAATCTTTAAACTAATCTCAATTGATTAAAAATACCAACCATTTTGTAGTCGACAACATACTGTTAAACACACATGAATTACACCTTTATATAGAATTATATATGTTGTCCTCATCATGTGACATTTTCTTTTTGTAGTGTTAATTATTATATACCGAAGAATTTTTACGCTATTATGTCACTTAAACGGTGTAAGCGACTCTATTTGCCTATCATGTATACGATGAATCAAATTACTTCATGCGAATTATGTAGACATGCATGCATGATGTTGATTTAAAGTTGATAAAAAGATATGGAAAAAGAATAAAACTTAAAAAGAATAGAGAAAGACAAATTAAATAAAAGACTAACATGATCTCATTGGGATCCCAAAGGATAGCATAGTTGTGGTAAGCTTTAGTTGGGTCAAACCAAAGGTGAAATTTCATTTCTCTCCCAATAATATTTCCATCTCCACTTCCTCTGATGTATACATTTGTTTGTAAAGTATAAGGCTTATTTGGCGTTGTTCCAAGAAACTCAATATCAATTTCATCATGGTTCCCTGGATAATCTTGATTGTTTGAAAGCTACCACAGAATTCAAGAAAAATAATTATTATTATTATATAAACTCAAAATATTAGTACAAATAAAATTTTATTAAATTTGTTCTCACATAGAAAGAAGTAATAATTCCAGCAGTGTAACCAGGTTGTAGCTTCACAGAAGTGCCAAAATAACCGGAACGATAATTTTTCAGAGATTTAAAGCCACTTCCCCCTGTATTTAAAATACACGAGAAAATCCAAGAAACTAGAAATATGAGAGGCTATTCAAAACAGATGTGCAATATAGAGGAAAGTGAAGATGTGATTAGAAAAATTCTAGTGGAGGGATATTTTGCGGGGAGTCTTCAAAATATTGTCGCACCCATATCGAATTCTTCAAAAATACACTCCTTTTGAAGAATCCGACACGCGCCCGACGATATTTTTGGAGAGTCCGAGCAAGAAGGATGGAAAGAGATATTTACACACAATCAAATATCGCTTATAATGTAAATAAAAATCTCTAAGATAAAAGTGGTAATCAATATATTATGACAGGTTAAAGAGCATTGATCATGATCAGTGTACATAAACTTAGTTGCAAAAATATAATAATGCATACGAATATATAACAGAGAGACAAGAATTAAAGACCTGTGGTTTTATCAAGCCATATTGTTAAGGCACTTTGGTCCAAAGATTGATGTTGAGGACCCCAAAGATTTCTAAAACCCTGGTTAAACCCTAACGATTGAACCTTAGAACTAGGATAGTAGCCAGGAGAAGAGGGACCCTGAGCATTGCTTGAATTGAACAAGAAAATGAGAAGTAAAGAAAGAAAAAATAAAGCCATAATTAGAAAGGGAAGAAATATAATCAATAAATATGAATAAAAATTAGTGCTTTGAGACACTGGTGTTGAGATGATGATATAATTGAAGTGTTGTAAGATTGAATGGAATAGAGATGAGTATAAATAAGGAGATTGAGGTCCCACTAAAGAAAATGAATTGATAAGGAGGTTGATGGAAGTTATGCATAGAGACAAATACAAAGAAACAATTTTGTGATGCATTTTCATGAATAATGTAGGATCAAGCCATTTTCCAAGTATATAAAGTATGAATATCAAAAATTTATTTGCACTCGATATTTATATAAAATCATATAAATATTTTATAGTTAAGTGATTTAATGAGGTGAGTATTTATTAATTAATTATGATCAAGTGAGAGAAATATACTTACAAACACATAATATTTATTGATTTGATATAAACATTAAATGCATATAAGTTAAGCCGTTTAAAATTCATAATCTAACAATTCACCAAGAAATTCTCACAAAATAATTGTGGGTTATTCAATATTCACTATATATACCTCTTTTTGTCCTTCCCTTTGATCCTCAAATATAATAGGTTTTTTTTTTTTGAAAATAAAAGTGATATGGTTAGTATATATTTTTTTCCTTTTTAAATTCATCAGCAAAAATTAGTTGGTTAGGATTTCTCGCTATGGGAAGCTAAAAAACAAAGAAGATGAAGGAGGAATTGTCATAAGTGGTATCGTTCTTTTTTCTTTTGTCTTTTCATTTTTCATTTTTATTTCTTCTCATTACATTTTTATTATTACCCTATATATCCTCTTTTCGGTTTCGGTTTCGGTTTCCGTTTCTTCTTTATGGCACTGCCATCTCTTACGGCGACAAGCTTTTTACATCAACACTCGTTTCCACATTAAACATGACTTTCATTTAGCTTTGCCTTCTATCCAAATTAAACATCAAAACTCACTTTTCTTTTTCTTTTTTCCTTTTCAATATTATGCTTTAATTATTATAACTCGGAGTTGACATTATTTTGTATATATCCATTTGGTGTATCCTCTACCTTTTTTTTTTTCCCTTAAAAAAGATAGAGTATTTTTTTTTTTTGGGGGTGTATCCTCTATCACTATTTTATTTTATCATAATTTGAACAAATAATTGGTAACTAATGAAGTTGTTGTATAGTGCTACTTTCAATTTCCTTCTCTCATTCTAAAGTGTATGCCCACATTCTATCCGTTGATCCATTATTTTCTTGTGCTGTCCCATTTTGGAACATTGTGTAAAGCAACTCCTTAATATCAATACTAAATCTATATCACTATTGAAAAAAGCGAAATTTAATTAAGTAAGAAGAAAAATCATTGAAATTTCGCAAATATCTTTTGTTCACATATATTCAATCTACATAATCAACTCAATCCCCAAATGTGTAGCATTTATACGTTCTACTGATCATATATGCACTTCAACAATCTTCGTCACATTGCTTTGAAAAGCATGTTTAAGATGCATTTTCCTCCTCTTCTTTTTTTGCCGAAGTCAATGAATCCACTGCAGTCATTCTAGTAATATTTTTGAGAAGCCAAATATATTTTTCCTAATTTTTTCTGCTTTGTATGGAGTCACAGTTATCTAAATTTATTTACTCATGCATGTGTGGTGTCAGATTCAATCTATTAGAAATAAATAGAAAGTCAGACCTTCGCCATATCAATTTATCATCATTTGTACTATAGCTAGAGGAAGTAAGAAAAGAGAAAGCATTTACACATCCTTTCTAGATTCAACAATCTTTGAACTTGATAATAAATGAATTTGCCTCGCCTTTGAGCTCGTTCATTTGTTGGGTGATCTCTTTCTCTTAAGTCTAATATTTGCTCGTCGTAACAAAATTTTGGCTCAGGACTGATATTTCTGCTAAAAGACGCATCGCTTTAGAGTACGGTTGAAATTTCGGGATGGGTCTTCTTCTCTTTTTCTACAATTATCTGCTTCACTGTTCATGGTCAGTGACGGATCCACGAATTGGAGAGTGGGTGCTGAAGCACCTATTAGATGCTTATGAGTCCATATGTTATATTGATTATTTAATACTATATGATATAAGTTGTTCATTAAGTACCCATGACACTGAATAGACTTCTAGTGCATTGGCTTAAGAGGATTGACAAATGAATACTAAAACAGCTCCAAATGGAATAGCTAATAATAATCTTTCCATTTGGAACTTTTGATTTATTTCTTTATATGCATTTATTAACTGAAATTCAATTATTCGTAAGATTTATTTTTAGCTAAAGTAATATTACAAAAAAAAATTTGATAAATATGCCTTTAAAATTAAAGTGACAACCCCTTCTTTAGACTTCTTTAGAAGTCTGGTTCTTCTCTGATTTCACATGTTGCGGCTCACAATTGAACCAGACTCACATGGAGAGTGGTGATAGGATTTGAATTTAATGGGTTCAACTTTTAAGATTTTCAGTATTGAACTTGTTATACTCTTAAAATTATGAATTCTGATATAATATTTGTTGAGATTTTAATAAATATTTAATATATATCGATACTTTGTATCAAAAGTTATGGTTTTCAGATGAATGTGTAGCTGGTAAACTACATCCGCCCCTAATTGTCGGAGCACCCATTGACTTGAAATTCTAGATCCGCCACTGTTCATAATGTCACTCTCTAGCAAAACATATTAAAAAAAAAAGGAAAAAAAAAACTAGCTAAGATTTAATGACCTAACTTTAGATTAAACTAAGTGGTTGTATTACCTGAAGTAAAATTAAAACTTGAGATTCAAATCCAATATATTGTTCCCAAAAAAAAAAAAAAAAAATCATCTCCAAACGCCCAAATTATGGTGATCTAATTAAGTTGCCTGTCTATATGGGGCATTCACCTGGAATTCAGGTAATTTGCTTCTAAGATGAGACTAGAGATTTCGTGGAAGTATTGATTAGAACTTAATTAGGTTTATATATAGACAATAATGGAACTAAGGTTTTTTACTTAACTAGCTTGTATTAAGTAAAAGTTGTTGCTCAAGTGATGTTACTCATCTTGGTCCCCCCCCC
>MCJB01032722.1:252373-279428 GCA_002018475.1 Nicotiana obtusifolia | reverse complement strand
AAAAAAAAAAAAACCCTCTACCACCCTCATGCAGACGAAAAGTTGTAAGCTAATTCCAATTTCTTTTTTTAGTGTTAGTGCGAAAATTGCAATAAAAGGGACGAAAGAGCAAAACAATACTCCAGAATTTTCTGACAAAAGATGCCCTAATCATTAATAGAAGGATCTTGAATTATAATTGTTTTTGTACGAAAGTAGTATCTCAGAATGTTTAAAATCATTAAATTTGGTGGGCTATACCTTTCAAAACACTGTTAAATATGTATAATTTTTCAAGAGCATACACAGCGACAGAGGGTAGTGTAAGGATTGAGACAAAAGGGTTTGTTCTAGTAATGGCCTACTTCACTGATTTGTTCCGAATTGGGTCCTTCTTTGCCGACACTTTGAGAGGCCTTTTGGCCATGCTTTAAAAGAAAAAAATTATAATAGTGGCATTATTTACGTTAGCTTTCGCGCATCTCGACTATATATTTTATCGGATGCTTGTTATCTTCTCAATATAAATATTATATGATTATGTCCACCCACAGATGAAAAGAAATCATTTGATTAATATTTATGTCCGTGCTGAGATTTGTATTTTGGCCATGTTTACTTAGCACAATTTTATCAACCATATCAAACATTCATACTTGGAATGCAAATGAATTGTAACCCAACATTCTTGTTTTCTTTTAGTTTCACCCTCTTTGTAATTTGTCATTTTCTCGGAACAATTCAAAAGAGAATTAGAAGCTTCGACATTGGTATGGTTTTGGGTATTAAAAAATTTTGTACAATCCTAGTGTACGTTTTAGCTAAGCTCTTTCTTAAATTGATATATGTCTTAGATCTATCACAAAAAAATGTTCCAACAGTTGTTCTGACCTACCATAGAAAAATGTTTTACTGGTTGTTCTAAGAAAACAAGAGAATGATTTATTTATATGATGAAATTGATACGTACGTAGATCATCATCACATTGCAATTTAATTTTAATCAGACATTTTAGATTCGACTTATATAGAATTGGAGAAACTCTTGATAGAGAGGAATCCTAAGGGACATGAATACTAATTGGCCGTTAAATATCCGGACTAGATACAGAAAAAAAAGAGAAAAATATAAATCACATTTTACATAAAAGTTGTGAGTGGATTTTAGTTAAAAAAGTAAATTGAGAAATTAAACAACAAACAGCTCTAGAAATGAAATGGCAACTTCTTATAATCCTATTTTCACTTAACTTAATGAATCGAAACTGTGCAACTTAATTTTTAGTGCCTCGTCCTCTTAGATCTGCCCTTTTCCTCTTTTTTGAGCGCCCCCCTCCCCCCACCCCCCCAATTTTTTTTTCCTTTTCTATTTCTGTTTTTTAGTTAGGGAAGAACTTCCATAAAATTTCCATCAAAGCATTCTGAAAAAATTAGATTGCAAGGTACATTAGTCGTGATTTTAGTATTACAAATTTTCTGTATAGAATGTATAATAGCTCATTTAGAAAAGATTAAAAGGTTAAATAGGCACAAATACGTATACACTATTGTGTCACACATCCGCAGACAGTTGTTACTGACATATCTCTTTTTTTTCTTCTTAACTTTACAATTAATCGAAAAATATATATTCGGTAGGCTCTTAAGTAACAATGGTTGGTATATAATATTTGGAAATAGTACTTGTAGGATGTCGATTGAGGTAATTTGACCAAGCCAGCCAATTGTGATCTTCTACCCTAGAAAGATAAAAGAAATAAAAGTGACAGTGTTTACTCGTAAAACGGTACAGTTGAATTTATACGTGATTTCTAGACAAGTGAATTAATTTGGTACTGAAATAATAGATGAATTATATAAATATGTAATTCTTAGCCTTGAGATGGAGACAAATAGCAGAAATGATAGTTCCGCGAGCAGCCGCTTCCGGGCACAATAGTAATAAATTTAAAAAGCAAGAAGATAAGATTATATTAAGCTTTCAATAGAGTATAGTATGTATTTGCCAGAAAATTCGTGCTTCTTACAATGATAATAGAGCTAATTATTTATAGCTGCACCTAGGGAACAAGGTTCTAGCATCAAGCCCTTCTTTAATGTCAATTATGAGGGTCATTAAAGAATGTGTAATGGCGGACATGAATGACATATTCTTAGTCATGGGCAGTGTACTAAATGCTATAGAATATACTTCATTAAATGCTACTGGGTGTCAGACATTTATTTCATCTTTATCAGTATCATTCTTTCTGGTAACAGACGGAATAGTTGCCTCCCGTTTCAGCTACCCTCTGCCTTCAGCTCCACGTGTCACTTCCTTATGCGATCATTTAGTATAATATGTTTTATCCAATACAGATAGTCTCCCTTCTTTACGGTGGCATAGCTCTGTGTCACCGGGAAGTTGGTAGAAACATTCTTTTTGGCAGAAAATTTACTGACCCCTCTGAAAAGTTTCTGACATTTGATTAGACGCACGTCTCTCCACATTTAATGTCCCGAACAAGCGTCATCCCACGATTAAGCATAACTTTTTCCGGCTACCGAAGTAATTATGACCACAAGTTTAGTCGCCTAAACCTTTACTTATACGCATCAACCTCCTTCATTCTCATTTTATAATTCTTCAAACTCTCTCAAACTCTCTTCATTCAACTCGTAATCTGTTCTTCAACCTTTCTTCTTTTTTATTCATAAGAGAAAAGCTTTTCCTTCTTCTCTAACATAGAATGCCTTCTTCTTCTAAAAATCTTAGTTCCTCAAAGAACAATGGCAAAGCCGATAAGGCTGTTCCTCCTACAGTGAGTACCATCATCCTCAGAAGTCTTGCCCCAACTAAAGATTTCGAAGAGAAATTTCCTTCCACTAGCCCTCGTACACGGCCCGCTGGCAGATACCCTTCTTCCATCCGTCCTTCCAGTATTCCTGCTGTGAAGAAAGATTGCCACTGCTAGGATTTAGACATTATCGCTCCTGATCTGGCGGAGCGGGCAACCTTACCCAAGAAGGGTTTTACGTATTTCTATATGTATCCCTTCACTTTGGGGACGTTTTTTCTAAGTGGAGAGCTTGACTCCGTCATTATGGAGTTCTGCCTCTGCTACCAGGTGTGTTTGGCACAAGTGAGTCCTTCCCTGTAGAGGACGATTGCTTGTCTTTGGCGCCTGTCCTGGAAATAGGAGAGAAGCTATCCCTAGCTCACGTGATAAACCTTTATTCCCCCAAGATCTTCCACGGAGGAATGGTAAATTTCAGCAAAAGTGGCCACCATGCTCTACTATTTAGCATGGATGATGACAATAACCGTGGGCAGATGGAACGGTTCGTTTGCAGTTGCCACCAATGATATCATTCCGGCAACAGCTTCATCCTTTCTGGAGTCATGGAACCACACTCGTAAGTTCCTAGTTTAATCTTTCTTTCATTAGAAACCATCTCATATCATTATTGACTCTTCTTCTTTTGCCTGTTTCAGTAACTCGATGGGTACCACCTAGGGGTAAAGGCTTGCACTAGTGGGTCCAGAAAATCTTGGATGTCACTACGTCCGAAACCTGCACGGAAAAGAACTGCCCTTAAATACGGGTGAAAGGCCAAATATCATGGTAACTTAAACTTGTCTCGTCTTTTTCTTTTTGTGTGAGAAAACTAATTAATCCTTTCTCTCTTTGCTGAATTCAGGTCTACCCTAGGGATTGGTTGTCGTTTCCGAGGAGGGTGGTTTGGCTGATCCTGCTGATGCGACGAGGCTGTTTCAGGAGGCGTTTACTCGAATAGGCATCTCTATGTAATGACCCGACCGGTCGTTTTGCAATCTAGATCCCCGATCCCAAAATAAGACTTCTCATATGTGCTTTTACTATTTTATGACTCGCGGGGATGGTTAGTTTAGGTTTGGAAGGGTTCGGGTTGAAATCGGAACACTTAGTTCCTTAATATTGGCTTTAAAGGATTAAATTTGACTTGTGTCAACAGTTCTGGTAAACGATCTCAGAACTGGGATTTGATGGTCTCAATAGGTTTGTATGATGATTTTTGACTTGGGCTTGTGTCTGGATCAGGTTTTGGATGACCGGGAGCATTTCGGTGCCTAAAGTTGAAAGTTGGCTTATTGAAGGTTTAAAAGTTTTTTAAATTTGGTTTGGAGTAGGTTTAGGTGTTATCGAGGTCCATTTGGGATTCTGAGCCAGGAATATCTCCTTATGGTGATTTAAGACTTGCACGCAAATTTTGGTGTCATTCCGAGTAGTTTAAGTATGATTCGGCGCGTTCGGAGTGAGAAGAACTTGAAGTTCATAAGTTGATTCTACTGATTTTGGGTTGAGATTCTTAGTTTTAAAGTTGATTTTCGCTTTCCGAGGGTGCGAGCGAGTCCATTTTATGTTTACAAACTTGTTGGTATGCTCGGGCGAGGCCTGGAGGGCCTCGGGTGCTATTCGGATGATGCGCGGATCAAGTTTGAACTTGAAATGGGCTGCTAGTGCACCAGTTCTGGTGTTCCTGCACTTGCAAGCTTTGGGCCGCAGATGCAATCCCACAGGTGCGAGCTCTTGGACGCAGAAGCAGCTTTGGGCGTGTGGCCAATGGTCCGAGAAGCGGAGGAAAATCCGCAGAAGCGGCCTCACTTCTGCGATGAGAAGGCAGATACGAGATGAGGCTGGCTAGGCCTGGACCGCAGATGCGACGCATCGTCCGTAGAAGCGGGTGCCCGTCCGCAGAAGCGAGATCAGGAGACCTGGGCTAGGACTGCACCTGCGATGGAATTTCTGCAGGTGCAGCGCCGCAGAAGCAGCAGTCTCTCCGCAGAAGCGGAAGTCCCTAGAGGTAGAAGTCGGGACTTAGGCTATTTTGGGTTCATTTATTGCATTCCTTCGGCGATTTTTGGAGCTCTTAGAGAGGGGTTTTCACCTAGCTATTAGAGATATGTAATTTCTGTCTAATGTAAGTTAAATACATAGATTATAGATAGATTTTAACATGTAAAATTGTGAGAATTTTGGGTTTAGATGAAAAACTTAGGTTTTTGATAAAAATTGGATTAATCACGAAAATAATTATGGAATGGGATGAAAATTACATATTTGAGTTCGTATAGTTATGGGTAACAATTATCTTTGAAAATTTTCGGAATCGGGGCACGTGGTCCCAGGGATGAATTTTAGAAATCTTCCAATTGGGGTTGGGTAATCACTCTAATAGTTAGATTATGAACTTTTGAACATGTATTGATTAATTTATATAACATTTGACTTGTTTGGGGTTGTTTGGCACCGAGTTGAGTATTTAAAGCATATTTGTAGATCAGAAGCGAGCTTTGAGACAAGATAAGTCTCTAGCCTAACCTTGTAAGAGGGAATTTACCCCATAGGTGATTTAAATTACTATTTGCTTCTAATTGTGGGGGATACGTACGCACGAGATGATGAGAGTCCGTGCGTAGCTACTAATTATGCTTTTGTCCGTGTAGTTTAGGACTCAAATCATGAAATATTTGTATGTTCGCATCCTATGTTATTAAAGTGCCTAAATTATATTGGAACTTGATAGAGGAGTTGTAAAAGACCAACTTCCACGTACTTCAGTTTTGGCAAGATACTTGACCGTTAATAGAAATTGTATTTCTTTGTGTATTAACCTTGTAATACCTTTTAAACCGAATTTTTATAAAGTATCATCTCTTCTTGTGGAGCGGGCCGAACGCCTCGGCAGTAGAATAGATGCATCTATGGTTCATGCCGCTCGACCCTTGGCAGTGTATATATTATTCTGGATCAGGCCATATGTCATCAGCATAATCATGCGTGATAATACTCGGAGCTTAATTATTTTTGATATTATTTTATGACTTGAGAGGTTAAAATTTTATATGACAGGAACTGACTTGAAATTTACCACTAGCAAAAGAATTATTTATTTCTTGCTTGTTATTGAGTTATTATTATTATTGTCTACATAACCCATGCTTATTTAGAATTTCTGTATATTTCTTTATTGTTAGCCCATAGTAAGTGTCGATATCGACCCCTCGTCACTACTTTTTCGAGGTTAGACTTGACACTTACTGGGTACATGTTGTTTATGTACTTACGCTACACTTCTGCACTAACTGTGCAGGATCTGAGGCAGGTGCATCTGGCATTCATACTGGTGCGCAGCACCTTGAGGCCTAGTGGTGAGCTGCTTCTTGAGTCATTCCGCAGCACCTAGAGTCTCTCTGTTGCACTTATTTTCTGTCAACTTTTATTTCAGACAGTAGTTAGAGTTCTGTATATTCTACTAGTTGCTCATACACTTGTGACACCAGGTCTCTTGGCACACATACTAGTAGACTTTATGGTTTTGGAGTATTTACACCACTATGATTGCCACACAGTTGCCTTCGTTTTATTTATTAAATTTTATACTCCTTAATTTCTTAATAAATGGAATTTAATTACACTGAAACTTTTTTAAAAAAAACAATCACATGGTTAGTTCACCGTTGGCTTGCCTAGCGGCGACATTGGGCGCCATCACGAGCTATAGGAGAAATTGGGTCGTGACAACATGGTATCAGAGCACTAGGTTCACGTAGGTCCCACAAGTTACGAGCATGCCTAATAGAGTTATGCGATATCGGTGCGGAGACGTCCGTAGTTATCTTTGAGAGGCTATAGGGTGTTAGGAAACTACTCTTTCTTCATCTCCATCCTATAGTTGATGTTATGCTAAGTATCTTTCTCTTATTCTTTCACAGATGGTGAGAACACGCGCGACAAATGTACCCAATCATGGAGGAGCTGCTCCCCCCATTGCTAGAGGCCTAGGGAGAGGCTGAGGGAGGGCTCTAGCTCATGGTAGAGGACGAGGACGTACCAGAGTTGCCCCAGTTGAGCCACCAGTGGATCCAGTGGAGGTCCTATTATTGAGGAGAAGGGGTGAGGTGCCTGGTGGATTTCATGTCCGCACCGGGATTCCAGGAGGTTATGGGCCATATGCTGCGGTTCATGGATTCTATGACTCGTGCTGGTTTATTTCCTATGGACCAGCCACATCTTAGGCGGGAGGGGGAGCACAGATCCCTTCCGCTCAGGCTCCAGGGTATACAGCTGTCGTGTATCGGACCCCCAGCACACTACCCGTGGGCGGAGCCCAGCCACTTGCAGCAACTATATCTGAGCTTCGACGAGCTGAGGTCGGCGAGCCGCAGAAGCTATCTGATAGATGGACCAGGCTACATCCTCCTGTCTTTGTAAGCGAGCGGCATGAGGACCCCTAGGACTTCATTGATCAGTGCAGGGACAGACTGCACAACATGAGGATTTTGGAGTCCCATAGGGTGGACTTTACCACCTTTCAACTGGAGGGCAGGGCCCGTAGATGGTGGTAGTCCTATCTTCTCGGCAGACCAGCAGGTTCTCCTCCCCTGACTTGGTATCAGTTCACACGCCTTCTTGGACAGATATATTCCACCCTCTCAGAGGGAAGAGTTGTGGTTTCAGTTCGAGCAGCTCCAGCAGGGTCAGATGTCGGTGACCGACTATGAGGCGAGATTCTCTGAGTTGTCTCGCCATGTACTTATGATACTTCCCACTGATGCAGAGAGAGTGCGGAGGTTTATTGCAGGATTGAACTCTGGCATTTAGGCCACTATGGCCCGAGAGGTTGAGATGGGGACTTCTTACGAGCTAGTTATGGAGATAGCTCGGAGGATCGAGGGTGTATTTCAGCGTAGCCAAGAGCAGGCGACGAGGGATAAGCAGTTTCGATATTCTAGAAAGTTTAGAGGTTCGCCGGCAGGGGGCACAGGTCAGTTTATGAGGGGTCAGTCTAGTAGGGCCACATATCCAGCACCGCCGCCTCCTCGGGGTGCTCAAGTGCGGCCTTATTTAAGCGCCATGCCAAAGAGTTTTACATATTCATATGTTGAGGCCAGTCAGGTGGTGCTCCAGCTAGGTTTTATGCTTTTCCCGCCTGACCAGATGTAGTGGCCTCAGATGCCATTATCACAGGTATTATTTATGTCTGCGGTAGGGATGCTTCAGTACTATTTGATCCAGGTTCTACATATTCATATGTTTCATCTCTGTTTGCTCATTTCCTAGGTGCCCCTCGTGAGTCTTTGGGTACTCCTGTTTATGTGTCCACTCCTGTGGGAGATTCTGTTGTTGTGGATCGGATCTACCGGTCCTGCATTGTTACTTTCTGTGGTTATGAGACTAGAACGGATCTTCTATTGCTTGATATGACCGACTTTGAGGTCATCCGGGGCATGGACTGGTTGTCTCCATATCACGCGATCTTTGATTGTCATGCCAAGACTATTACCTTGGCGATTCCAGGTTTGCCTAGATTGAAGTGGAAGGGTTCGTCTGTAAGTGCATCTAGTCGGGTTATCTCTTTTTTGAAGACTCGAAACTTAGTCGAGAAGGGTTGTTCGGCTTATCTAGCTTATGTTCGAGATACTACTAAAGAACCTCTAGCGATTGATTCAGCTCCCGTGGTCCGGGAGTTATCCGAAGTTTTTCCTTCTGATCTTCCAAGCATGCCACCAAATCGTGATATCGATTTCTATATTGATTTGGCTCCGGGTACCCAGCCTATCTCTATTCCACAGTACTGCATAGCTCCGAAAGAGTTGAAGGGATTGAAGGAACAGCTTGAGGAGTTTCTAGCAAAGGGGTTCGTCAGCCCGAGTATATAGCCTTGGGGTGCACTGGTGTTATTCGTGAAGAAAAAATATGGGACTATGCGAATGTGTTTTAATTACCGCCAATTGAAAAAAGTTACCATTAAGAATAAGTACCCATTGCCGTGTATTGAGGATTTGTTTAACCAGTTGTAGGGTGTCAGGGTGTTCTCTAAGATCGACTTGAGATCAGGGTTCCATCAGTTGAAGATTCGGGATTCGAATGTCCCAAAGACGGCTTTCCTAACTAGATATGGCTATTATGAGTTTCTAGTGATGTCCTTCGGTTTGACTAATGCCATGGCGGCGTTTATGGATTTGATAAATCGAGTATTCAGGCCATATATTGATTCGTTTGTCATTGTCTTCATTGACGACATTTTGATCTACTCACGTAGCATGGAGGAGCATGAGCAGCATTTGAAAGTGGTGCTTCAGACCTTGCGGGAACAGAAGCTAAATGCTAAGTTCTCCAAGTATGAGTTTTGGTTAGATTCTGTAAAATTCTTGGGGCATGTTGTATGAGGCAAGGGTATTAAGGTAGATCCCAAGAAGATCGAGGCAGTTCAGAGTTGGCCGCATCCTACCATAGCGACTACAATCAGGAGCTTCTTGGGGTTAGTAGGTTATTATCGTCAGTTTATGGAGGGCTTATCATCCATTGCAGCACCTTTGACTAGATTGACCCAGAAGGGTGCCCCGTTTAGATGGTCTGATGATTGCGAGGCGAGCTTTCAGAAGCTCAAGACCGCCTTGACTTCAGCACCAGTATTAATATTTCCTTCCGGTTCGGGGATGTATACTATGTATTGCAACGCTTTACGTGTTGGCTTGAGTTGCGTATTGATACAGGAGGGGCGAGTTATTGCATATGCTTCATGACAGCTAAAGCCCCATGAGAAGAATTACCATGTACCTGATTTGGAGTTGTGATTGGGTTACCGCAGACCTTGTGAAAGTTTGATGCAGTTTGGGTCATTGTCAACACGTTGACCAAGTCGGTACACTTCATTCTGGTTGTTACCACGCAGACCGAAGGTTTGTCAGATCGGACGGTTCAGATCTTGGAGGATATGCTCAGAGCATGTGTGATTGATTTTGGAGGGCAGTGGGATTGATTTTTGCCTTTGGCTGAGTTTTCTTACAACAACAGTTATCAGTCCAGCATCGAGATAGCTCCATTTGATGTCCGGCCATCAGATGGTTTGAGTCCGGTGAGGCTAAGTTATATGGTACTGATTTAGTGAAGGATGCCTTGGAAAAGGTAAAGTTGATTCAAGAGTGACTTCGCACAGCACAGTCCAGACAGAAGACTTACGCGGATTGATGTTTACCTTAAAGCATATATATTTCTATGTATATCGCCTCATAGTTGACGCCTGTTTCGTGAAATTGGTATGTTAAATGCTATGATTTATATTAATTTGAAGTGTTTTTATGTGTAGGAATGAGTCGGGAGCAATTGGGGGCGAAACGCGCAAGATTTGAGCCAAAACAAACAAAACCGGACGAATTGAGCATCTGGGCGCCACCTGTGGCGCTGGAGGCAGAATGGCAATTTGAGGCAGCGCCCTGATGGGCGCCTGACGCTACCGAGGGCGCTGGTGACGTGACTTTGTCCAAATTCGCCCGGGACAAGGTTATTTCGGCCCTAGACCTACCCAACACGTATAAAAGCAAGACTAAACCTATTTTTGATGAGAGGCACACCACCTTGGAGGAAAAAACACACACGGGATCGTTAGGAAGTGGAGAATTCTCAGTTTTCTTCATCTTTTTCTAGTATTTCCAATTGATTCAACACTTATGCAATTGTGTGACTATATTATGTGTGACTATATTATGAGTGGCTAAACACCCATTGTTCTGGGGTTGTGATTAGCCATGAATATTGTTGTTTAATCTTAACTTAACCTTGATTATAATTCACCAACATATGGTTGTTTCTTTAATTCTGTGTTTAATTGCTTAATTGTCTGGCCAGCAGTTAGGTTCTATTTACTATCTATGCTATGCTTGGGAAAGCCGTGTTTAGATTAGAGAAGAGTTGAAGAGAGCATGATCTTAACCCTTAGGGGGAGCGGATTTGTGGTTAGGATAGGAATATACCTAATCACCGTGCTTAATTAAATATCGTGATCTTAATGCGTTCTTAATAGATTGATTTCATAGGAATGTAGGCATTAATCTATTAAGAATAGGTGAGTAGTACTTCGGGAGAAGGCTATGAGAGCATTTATCGATTAATTAGCAACCATGAGTGAATTATATGAAAGGGAGAGTTAATTCGAACACAATACGATTGGTAAATCGATCACAACCCTGGAATACTTGTCTCTACTGAATAAACAACAATCAACTAGTTAATTGATAATTTAGTTATTACTTAGAATTGTAGTTTAGCATAATTAAACTCTTGAACTCGAATTTAGCTTGACGGAATAACAATATTGGTTTGTTAGTGAGTAGTTGATATAAGTCCCTATGGGTACGATATCTAGACTTCCAAATCCTATATTACTTGTCGGCCACGTATACTTGCGTGTGCGTTTGGGAGCAACACGGATTAGAAGGCACGTGATTTATCATTTATGGTGCGCGAGAAGGTTCTCTTGAAAGTCTTGCTGATGAAGGGAATCATGAGGTTCGAGAAGAAGGGCAAGTTCAGCCCAAGGTTCATAGGTCCATTTGAGGTGTTGCGGTGAGTTGGGAGGTTTCTTATGGGCTTGCTTTGGCTCCCAGTCTATCAGGATTCATCCGATTTTCCATGTGTCTATGCTCCGGAGGTATCATGCCGACAGGTCGCATGTGTTAGAGTACGTCACGGTTCAGCTAGATGAGAGCTTGGGTTATCAGGAGGAGCCAGTTGCCATTTTTCACAAACAGGTTCGTCAGTTGAGGTCCAAGAAGATTTCTGCTGTAAAAGTTCAGTGGAGGGGTCAACCAGTCGAGGAGGCGACGTGGGAGAACGAGGAGGACATGCAGAGCAGATATCCACACTTATTCGGCAATTCCAAGTATGATCATAGACCCGTTCGAGGACGAACGTTTGTTTAAGAGATGGAGAATGTAATAACCCGACCGGTCGTTTTGCTCTCAAGATGTCTGTTACCATAAGTAAGACTTCCCGTATGTGCTTTTATCGTTTTATGACTCGCGGGGATGGTTAGTTCGATTTTGGAAGGGTTCGGGTTGAAATCAGAACACTTAGTTCCTTAGTATTGGCTTTAAAGGGTTAAGTTTGACTTGGGTCAACAGTTCTAGTAAACGATCTCGGAATCAGGATTTGACGGTCCAAATAGATTTGTATGATGATTTTGGACTTGTACGTGTGTCTGGATCGGGTTTTGGATGACCCGGGAGCGTTTCCGTGCCTAAAGTTGAAAGTTGGCTTATTGAAGGTTTAAAAGTTCTTTTAATATTGTTTGGAGTAGGTTTTTGTGTTATCGAGGTCCGTTTGGGATTTCGAGCCCGGGAATAGCTCTGTATGGTGATTTAAGACTTGCACGCTAAATTTGGTGTCATTCCGAGTAGTTTAAGTATGATTCGATGCATACGGAGTAAGTGAGAAGAACTTGAAGTTCATAAGTTGATTCTATTGGTTTTGGGTTGCGATTCTTAGTTTTAATGTTGATTTTCGCACTCTGAGGGTGCGAGCGAGTCTGTTTTATGTTTAAAAACTTGTTGGTAGCGTGGATCAAGTTTGAACTTGAAAGGGGTTGCCGGTGCACCAGTTCTGGTGTGCTGATGGTAGGCTAGAAATCTGTGTTTTAGCTGTATTTTGCACTCTAATTACTACACTTTACTGGTTTTTGAGCTTAAATGATGGTGATTTGCACTTATTACGTATTTTATGCCCTACATGAAATGATTCCGAGTAAAGAAGATAATTTGGAGCTAAATCGAATAATTTGGAGGTTAGAAGTCTGAGTAAAAGCCCAAGAAATTAAACTGGGATCGTGTTTGAATATCGAGGATCGAATACACATGTAAAAAATAGAGGAAAATGCTTAAAGCCATTTAAATGGCCTATCATGGTATGGGGGACAAGGGGACAATATGTCACTATTCTATTTAGAAATTTAATTCCCCCAAGACATGGTCTAATAGGATGTTTGACCAACGTGTCCAACAAAAAGATTTGCCTATTGAAGTTTATTTAGCCAGAAATGCACCTCTGCTTTTGTCCATTGTCGCGCCGCATGGGGCGCCGCGAAGCGCGACGCCGCAGTGCAAAATATGGCCAGAATTGATTTTTCAAAGTGTTCTGGAATTCTCTACAGGCGCATCGCATGGCGGGGCGGGAGGCGGGGGCGCGGCGCGGTAGCCCAAAAATGTTAGAGTGACTTCCCATTTCCCCAAAAAAAGAATAATTTCATCCGGGGATTATTGGGGGATGGCTTAAATACACCAAAACACCATTTTAGATGCGTTTTTGGACAGATTTTAGCCTAAGGAGGCCAGGGAGGCTAAGGAGGAGTTGGACGAACAAAAGCACAAGGATTTCATCATTCCTTCCTCACTTAAAACCCGGGTTTGGATTGAATTTATGTTTTTCTATATTTTTGTTATATTTGTAAAGAACTTTTCCATGTCTATGGAGTTGAACCTTTTGGGTTTTGATGGATTTGGTGTATTGATGATTGTTTGTGGATTACAACTCTATTTTTATGTATTTGAATCATTTTTGGAAGATTTAATTGTTGCATCTATATTCACTTGTTCTTGTAATTGAAAGAGACATAACTTGAGATATCTTTGCACTATATTGTTGGTTGAGTTCATAGATTCTTCTAAATAATCGAAAAAGGCTAGTTGAATCATTGATTCTAGTTAAGAGAATAATCGAAAGAGGGTTTTCAAAAGACCGATCCACTACGCATTTTTGCATATCTTCACAAAGCTTAAATTGGTTCATATTTTGAGGTTGAGACTTAATCGAGAGAGGAGTTTCTACTAACAATTTTACTGATAAGCAAGTTAATTTGAGAGACTCACTTGAACATTAGAAGTGAATTATCTAGAGTTAAATCCCAGACAATTATCTTGCACTTATCCTATCAAAATCTTATTTTCCCCCATTGATATCTTCGATTGTCATTAGTCGATTAGCTCTAGATTCTTAGTAAATTTTAGTATTAATCACACAATTCTAAATTGTTGATTCTCCTAGATAGCAATCAAGCTACAAACTATGATAATACTGTTTAACTTCAATCCATGTGGATACGACAATTATACTATACTATCTTTAACTAACGAGCACAATTTAAGTGTGTATTTTGCGCTCGTCAAATTTTGAAGGGGATGTAAATATGTAAATGTGTGTAAATATGTAAATATGTAAATGTGCATTTGTTTTATGTCTTTTGATTGAATTTTTTTTTTTAAATCAATTTCCTTAGGTAGTGTATTCCTTAGGTAGTGTAAAAATTCCCTTTGGTTTTTCTTTGTGCCGCAGTTCTTTTTCAAGGGTTTTGTTTGAACCGCATGTAGTTAGTTTTATTTTATTTTTATTCTTTTTAGGAGTAGGAGATCTGTGCTGTGATTTTAAATGAAAGAAATATCACTTGGCTTTATTATGCCTTGAGAATAGTAAGTGCTTTAGTTGTGACGCTTATGTTCAGTTTTTGACTCTTGTATAAGTACCTTAAATTGTATGATCTTAACTTTGCTTAATTTCTTTGACTAGAGTGACTTGATGAGTCCAATCCTGAGTGAGTTATGTGCCATGTGTGTATGAGGTTTTGTGTATTCTCTGCATTGCATTTGATGTCTAGAACTTTCTCCGTGTGTTTGCAAAGAGAAATAGTAATTTTATTCAATCTTGGAAATGATATAGGCGTCTCTTTGTTGAGCCAGTTATATGCTTTTAACCACCTAATTCTTATGTATCTTAGTTAACCCCTTTAAGCCTGTAATCTTGTTTCTTTGGCAACCACATTACAAGCCTTATCCATTTATTTAAATTGACCATCTATTTGAACCTTTCACCTCTAGTGAGCACTTGAATTTGATATGGACTTAGTAAAAGTTAAAGTGTGGGATGCTGGTTTGGCTTTTGAGTGGAACAACTGAAATAAGAAGAAAGGTGCACTGTTGTAAAAAAATAAAAGCCACTTGAATTGAAAAAAGAAATGAAAAAAAAAGTTGTTGTATTGTTGTGAAAAAAATGTTAATTAATAGTGGTAACTCTTGATATATTTATGCTTAAAAGAAGTTGGGAGTTGACGTATATTGATGTAAAGGTGGAGTCATGGTTTGACATAAGTGTGGGGTTTTCAACAGTCAATTGTATGTATTAAAGTACTTAGGGAGGTGTAGTCACTATATCAAAATGTATCCTGCCCGTCCCATAGCCTATATTACAACCAAATAAATTCATACTAGATCCTTGACTGAATAAGCTCAATTAGTAGAGTAGTACACTACGGGCAAGCTTATTTGGTACATTCTCTGTGGCGCATGAATTTTATTTCTAAGAGTGAGTTGAGTTAATTCTTTCTATCTTGAGTTCCTATTTGTTCTTGAATTTTATTGTGCGTAGAACTACTCTCTATTGTTTGTGTGAGGGCACATAATTTACGAAGGTAAGGTAAAGTCTTTGACCTCTATGTTAGAGTAAGTGAATAGGTTGTGAAAAATGTGTGACGCTTTGAGTTAAATTTTGAGGCAAGGATGTTACGTTAGAGTGCTTAGTCTATTTTAATTATTCTTGGGATGATGCGTTAGGGAAATTGTCTGATGAAAAGGTCGTCTCTATGTGAAATGTAGTTTGATTGCTCGAGGACGAGCAATGATTTAAGTGTGGGGTGTTGATGGTAGGCTAGAAACCCGTATTTTAGCCGTATTTTGCACTCTAATTACTACACTTTACTGACGTTTGAGCTTAAATGATGGTGATTTACACTTATTACGTATTTTATGCCTTAATGAAAATGATTCCGAGTTAAGAAGATAATTTGGAGCTAAATTGAATAATTTGGAGCTTTGAAGTCTGACTAGAAGCACAAGGAATTAAACTAGGATCGTGTTCGAATATCGAGGACCGAATACACATGTAAAAGATAGAGAAAAAATGCTTAAAGCCATTTAAATGGCCTATCATGGCAAGGTATCCAAAATGGGGGACAAGGGGACAATATGTCCAACAAAGGGATTTGCCTATTGAAGTTTGTTTAGGTGGAAATGCAAGTCCTCTTGGCCAGAATTGATTTTTCAAAGTGTTCTGAAATTCTCAAAAATGTTAGTGTGACTTCCCATTTATGCTAAATGAGGGTAATTTCATCCTGGGATTATTGGGGGATGGCTTAAATATACCAGAACACAATTTTAGATGTGTTTTTGGATAGATTTCGACCTAAGGAGGCCAGGGAAGCTAAGGAGTAGTTGGAAGAACACAAGCACAAGGATTTCATCATTCCTTCCTCACTCAAGATCCGGGTTTGGATTTAATTTATATTTTCCTATATTTTTGTTATATTTGTGAAGAACTTCTCCATGTCTATGGAGTAGAACCTTTTGGGTTTTGATGGATTTGGTGTGTTGATGATTGTTTGTGGATTATAACTCTATTTTTATGTATTTGAATCGTTTTTGAAAGATTTAACTGTTGCATCTATATTCACTTGTTCTTGTAATCGAAAAAGGCATAACTTGTAATATCTTTGCACTATATTGTTGGTTGAGTTCATAGATTATTCTAAGTAATCGAAAGAGGCTAGTTGAATCATTGATTAAATCTAGTTAGGAGAATAACCGAAAGAGGTTTTCCTAAAGACCGATCCACTACGCATTCTTGCATATCTTCACAGAGCTTAAATTGGTTCATATTGTGAGGTTGAGACTTAATCGAGAGAGGAGTTTCTACTAAACATTTGTACTGATAATTAAGTGAATTCGAGAGACTCACTTAAAATTTAATTAAATCCCAGATAATTATCTTGCACTTATTCCGTCAAAACCCTATTTTCTCCTCTTTATAAACTACCTTGCTTACTTTTGTTGCGATTGTCATTAATCAACAGCTGTATATTTTAGATTATTAATTATATAAATCTCAATTGTTGATCCTCCTGGATAGCAACCTAGCTACAAACTACGAAAATACTATTTAAATCAAATCCCTGTGGATACGATAATTATGCTATACTATCTTTGACTAGCGAGCACAATTTAAGTGTGTGTTTTGCGCTCGTCATGTGCCTGCACCTGCGAGCTTTTGGTCGCAGATGCGATCTCGAAGGTGCAAGCTCTTGGCTACAGAAGCAGCTTTGGGAGTGTGGCCAATGGTCTGCAGAAGCGGAGGAAAATTCGCAGAAGCGGCCTCGCTTCTGCAATGAGAAGGGCCACAGATGCGAGATGAGGCTGGCCAGACCTGGACTGCAGATGCGACGAATCATCCGCAGAAGCGGGTGCCCGTCCGCAGAAGTGAGATCAGGAGGTCTCGGTAAGGACCGCGCCTGTGATGGAATTTCCGCAGGTGTGGCACCGCAGAAGCGGCCATCTCTCTGCAGAAGCGGAAATCGCTGGAGGCAAAAGCTTCATTTAAGTCAGGACTTAGGCCATTTTGGGTTCATTTATTGCATTCCTTGGGCAATTTTTGAAGCTCTTAAAGAGGATTTTTCACCTAGATATTGGAGGTAAGTAATTTCTATCCAATGTAAATTAAATACATAGATTATGGATAGATTTCAACATGTAAAATTGTAAGAATTTTTGGGTTTAGATGAAAAACCTAGGTTTTTGATAAAAATGGAATTCAACCACGAAAATGATTATGGAATGGGATGAAAATAATATATTTGAGTTCATAAGGTTATGGGTAACAATTATCTTCAAAATTTTTCAGAATCTGGGCACGTGGGCCCGGGGATGAATTTTAGGAATCTTCTAATTGGGGTTAGATAATCACTTTAATAGTTAGATTATGAACTTTTGAACATGTATTGATTAATTTATACAATATTTGACAAGTTTCGGGTTGTTTGGCACCGAGTTGAGGATTTAAAGCATATTTGTGAATCGGAAGCGTGCTTTTAGACAAGTCTCTTGCCGTAAGAAGGAATTTACCCCATAGGTGATTTAAATTACTATTTCCTTCGAATTGTGGGGGCTATGTACGCACGAGGTAACGAGAGTCCGTGCGAAGCTACTAATTATGCTTATGTCCATGTAGTTAGGACCCAAATCATGAAATACTTGTAATGTTCGCACCCTATTTGTTAATTAAAGTGCCTAAATTATATTGGAACTTGATAGAGGAGTTGTAAAAAAACGACTTCCACTTACTTGAGCTTTGGCTAGATACTTGATCGTTAGTAGAAATTATGTTTCTTTGCGTATTAGCCTTGTAATAGCTTTTAAACCGAATGTTTATAAAGTATCCTCTCTTTTTGTGGAGCGGGTCGAACGCCTCGGCAGTGGAATAGATGCATCTACGGCTTGTGTCGCTCAACCCTCGGCAGTGTAAACATTATTCTAGATCGGACCGTACGACCTCGGCATAATCGTGCGTGATAATACTCGGAGCTTAATTATATTTGGTATTATTTTATGACTTGAGAGGTTAAAATTTTGTATGAAAGAAACTGACTTGGGATTTACCACTAGTGAAAGAATTATTTATTTCATGCTTGTTGTTGAGTTATTATTAGTGTTATCTACATAACTCATGCTTATTTAGAATTTCTGTATATTTCTTCATTTTTAGCCCATAGTAAGGGTCGATGTCGACCCCTCGTCGCTACTTCTTCGAGGTTGGACTTGATACTTACTGGGTACATGTTGTTTATGTACTCACGCTATGCTTCTGCACTAACCGTGCAAGATCTGAGGCGGATGCATCTGGCAGTCATACCGGCGCGCACCCCCATTACCCTGAGGCCTAGTGGTGAGCTGCTTCCTGGGCCGTTCCGCAACACCTAGAGTCTCTTTGTTGCATTTATTCATTGTCTACTTTTCTTTCAGACAGTAGTTAGAGTTTTGTATATTCTATTAGTTGCTCATACACTTGTGACACCAGGTCTTGGCACATATACTAGTAGACTTTATGATTTTGGAGTATTTACACCACTATGATTGCCACTCAATAGCCTTCATTTTATTTGTTAAATTTTCAACTCCTTAATTTCTTGATAAATGGAATTTAATTACTTGGAAACTTGTTAAAAAGAGCAATCACATGGTTAGTTCACCGTTGACTTGCCTAACGGCGACGTTGGGCGCCATCACGGCCTATAGGAGAAATTGGGTCTTGACAACATGGTATCAGAGCACTAGGTTCACGTAGGTCCCACAAGTTATGAGCAGGCCTAATAGAATCTTGCGGATTGGTGTGGAGACGGCCGTAGTTATCTTCGAGAGGCTATAGGGTGTTATGAAACTACTCTTCTCCTATCATGCAGTTGATGTTATGCTAAGTATCTTTCTCTTATTCTCTCACAGATAGTGATAACACGCGCGGCAGATGTACCCGATCATGGAAGAGCTGCTCCCCTTGTTGCTAGAGGTCGAGGGAGAGGTCGAGGGAGGGCTCCGGCTCGTGGTAGAGGACGAGGACGTCCCAAAGTTGCCCAAGTTGAGCCACTAGTGGATCTAGTGGAGGATCCTATTATTGAGGAGAAGGGCGAGGTGCCTGCAGCAGAGCCAGCCTCAGTGGATTTCATGTCTGCACTAGGATTCCAGGAGGTTATAGGCCTTATGCTACGGTTCATAGATTCTATGACTCGAGCTGGTTAATTTCCAGCGGACCCAGCCACATCTTAGGCGGGAGGGGGAGCACAGATCTCTACTGCTCATGATCCATGGAATGCAGTTGTCGTGTATCAGATCACCAACGCACTACCCATGAGTAGAGCCCAGCCAATTGCAGCAGCTATACCTGAGCCCCAACCAGCTGCGGCCGTCGAGCCGTCGAGCTGCAGAAGCTATTGGACAGATGAACCAGGCTACATCCTCTTGTTTTTGGAGGCGATTGGCACGAGGACCCCCAGGACTTCATTGATCGGTGCAGGGATAGACTGCATAACATGAGGATATTAGAGTCCCACGAGGTGGACTTTATCACCTTTCAGTTGGATGGCAGGGCCCGTAGATGGTGGCAGTCTTAACTTCTCGGCAGACCAGCAGGTTCTCCTCCCATAACTTGGGATCATTTCACACGCCTCTTCTTGGACAGATATATTCCACCCTCTGAAAGGGAGGAGTTGCGGTTTCAGTTCGAGCAGCTCTAGCAGGGTCAGATGTCGCTGACCGACTATGAGGCGAGATTCTCTGAGTTGTCTCGCCATGAACTTATTATACTTCATACCGATGCATAGAGAGTGCGGAGGTTTGTTGTACGATTAAACTCTGGTATTCAAGCCACTATGGCCCGAGAAATTGAGATGGGGACTTCTTACGAGTTAGTTGTGGAGATAGCTTGGAGGATCGAGGGTGCACGTCAGTGCAGCCAAGAGCAGGCAACAAGGGATAAGTGGTTTCGATATTCTAGAGAGTTCAGAGGTCCCCTAGCTGGGGCAGAGGTCAATTTGTGAGGGGTTAGTCTAGCAGGCCCACATATCCAGCACCGCCGCCTCCTCGGGGTGCTCCAGTGCGACCTTATTTCATCGCCATGCCAAAGAGTTCCTATCGCCCTCCAGCTATTCAGGGTCCCCACAGTGGGTATTCAGGAAATTAAGGTCAGACTTAAGGTCAGCAGTCCACCGTACCGAGAGGCTATTTCGAGTGGGGGAATCTCAGTCATGTGCGAAGGTTCTACCCCAGGCTTGGGGGCAAGGCAGTGCAGTAGGGCCAGCAATATATTATTACAGCACCAGCTGCACCAGCAGTCCGGCCACCTAGAGGCGAATGGTAGGTGGATGGGGATCGTCTTAGAGGTGGAGGCCAGTCAGGTGGTGCTCTAGCTAGGTTTTATGCTTTTCTGGCAAGACCAGATGCAGTGACCTCAGATGCCGTGATCACAGGTATTATTTATGTCTGCGGTAGGGATGCGTGTCCACTCCTGGTGTTCCTCGTGAGTCCTTGGGTACTCCTGTTTATGTGTCCTCTCCTATGGGCGATTTGTTGTTGTAGATCGGATCTACTTGTCCTGCATTGTTACTTTCTGTGGTTATGAGACTAGAGCGAATCTTCTATTGCTTGATATGACCGACTTTAAGGTCATCCTGGGCATAGACTAGTTGTTTCCATATCACGCCATCCTTGATTGTCATGTCAAGACTATTACCTTGGCGATGCCAGATTTGCCTAAATTGGAGTGGAAGAGTTCGTGTGTCAGTGCATCTAGTCGGGTTATCTCTTATCAGAAGGCTCGACACATGGTCGAGAAGGGTTTTTTGGATTATCTAGCATATGTTCAGGATACTACTAAAGAGACTCCAGAGATTGATTCGGTGCCCGTGGTCCAGGAGTTCTCCGATGTGTTTCCTTCAAATCTTCCAGGCATGCCACCAGATCGTGATATCGATTTCTGTATTGATTTAGATCCGGGTACCCAACCTATCTCTATTCCACCGTACCTCATGGCTCCGAAAGAGTTGAAGGAATTGAAGAAATAGCTTGAGAAGTTGCTAGCAAAGGGGTTCGTCAGACCGAGTGTATCGCCTTGGGGTACACCAGTGTTATTCGTGAAGAAGAAAGATGGGACTATGCGGATGTGCATTGACTACTGCCAATTGAACAAAAATACCATTAAGAACAAGTACCGGTTGCCGCGTATTGATAATTTATTTGACCAGTTGCAGGGTGCCAGGGTGTTCTCTACGATCGACTTAAGATTAGGGTACCATCAGTTGAAGATTCGGGATTTAGATATCCCGAAGACGGCTTTCTGGACTAGATATGGCCATTATAAGTTCTTAGTGATGTCCTTCGGTTTGACTAATGCCCCAGCGGCGTTTATGGATTTGATGAATTGGATGTGCATGCCATATATTGATTCATTTGTCATTGTCTTCATTGACAACATTTTGATCTACTCGCACAGCATGGAGGAGCACGAGCAGCATTTGAGAGTAGTGCTTCAGACCTTGTGGGAACAGAAGCTAAATGCTAAGTTCTCCAAGTGTGAGTTTTGGTTAGATTTTGTAGCATTCTTGGGTCATGTTGTATCAGACGAGGGTATTAAGGTAGATCCCAAGAAGATCGAGGCAGTTCAGAGTTGGTCACGTCCTACAACAGCGACTGAGATCAGGAGCTTCTTGGGGTTAGCAGGTTATTGTTATCGGTTTGTGGAGGGCTTCTCATCTATTGCAGCACCTCTCACTAGATTGACCCAGAAGGGTGCCCCGTTCCGGTGGTCCTATGATTGTGAGGCGAGCTTTCAGAAGCTCAAGACAGCCTTGACTTCAACATCAGTATACTGCCTTCCCGTTTAGGGATGTATACTGTGTATTGCGATGCTTCATGCGTTGGCCTGGGTTGCGTATTGATGCAGGAGGGGCGAGTTATTGCATATGCTTCACGACAGCTGAAGCCCAGGAGAAGAATTACCCTGTACATGATTTGGAGTTGGCCGCAATTGTTCATGCTCTTAAGATCTTGAGGCATTATCTTTATGGTGTCCTGTGAGGTTTACACCGACCATCGCAGCTTGCAGCATTTGTTCAAGCAGAGGTATCTCAATTTGAGGCAGCATAGGTGGCTTGAGTTACTAAATGATTATGATTTTTCCATTCTTTATCATCCGGGCAAGGCGAATGTGGTTGCGGATGCCTTGAGCAGAAAGGCGGAGAGTATGGGTAGTTTGGCATTAATTTCATCAGGGGAGAGACCATTAGATTTTGATATTTAGTCCTTGTCTAACATACTTGTGAGGTTGGATATTTCATAGCGCAGCCGAATTCTTGCCTACGTCGTCGCCCAGTCTTCACTATTCGAGCAGATCAAGGCTCACCAGTACGCGATCCGCATTTATTGGTTCTCAAAGAGACGGTACTACGAGGTAGTTCCAAGGAGGTTACTATCGATGAGGATGGTGTTCTGCGACTCCAGGGTTGTCTATGTGTCCCTAATGTAGCTGGATTGAGGGAAACGATTCTATAGGAGGCACACAGTTCTCGGTATTATATTCATCCAGGTGATACGAAGACGTATCGCGACCTGAGGCAGCATTATTGGTGGTGGCGGATGAACAAGGACATAGTTGAGTATGTTGCGAGGTGCCTAAATCGCCATAGGTTAAGCATGAGCATCAGAGGCCAAGTGGCCTACTCCAGCATATGTTTATACCTGAGTGGAAATAGGAGCGCATTACTATGAATTTTGTAGTTGGGTTGTCGCGAACCTTGCGGAAGTTTGATGCAATTTGGGTCATTGTCGACAGGTTGACCAAGTCGGCACACTTCATTCCGGTTGTTACCACGTATTCTTCAGAGAGATTGGCTCAGATTTACATTCAGGAGATTGTTCGGTTGCATGGTGTGCCTGTTTCCATCATATGAGATAGAAGCCCCCAGTTTACTTTGTGTTTTTGTAGGGCCGTACAGAGTGAGTTGGGGACCCAGTTAGATCTCAACACAACCTTTCATCCGCAAACCGACAGGCAGTCAGAGCGGACGGTTCAGATCTTGGAGGATATGCTTAGAGCATGTCTGATTGATTTCGGAGGGCAGTGGGATCGATTCTTGCCTTTGGCTGAGTTTTCTTACTACAACAGTTATCAGTCCAGCACCAAGATGGATCCATTTGAGGCTTTATATGGTCGGCGATGCCGTACGCCCATTGGATGGTTTGAGTCCGGTGAGGCTAAGTTATATGGTACTGATTTAGTGAAGGATGCCTTGGAAAAGGTAAAGTTTATTCAAGAGCGACTTCGCACAGCAGAGTCCAGACAGAAGAGTTACGCGGACTAAAAGGCGCGTGATTTATCATTTATGGTGGGCGAGAAGGTTCTCTTGAAAGTCTCGCTGATGAAGGGAATCATGAGGTTCCGGAAGAAGGGCAAGTTGAGCCCAAGGTTCATAGGTCCATTTGAGGTGTTGCGACGAGTTGGGGAGGTTTCTTATGAGCTTGCTTTACCTCCCAGTCTATCGGGAGTTCATCCGATTTTCCATGTGTCTATGCTCCGAAGGTATCATGCCGACAGGTCGCATGTGTTAGACTACAGCACGGTTCAGCTAGATGAGAGCCTAGGTTTATGAGGAGCAGCCAGTTGCCATTGTTGACAGACTGGTTCGTCAGTTGAGGTCCAAGAAGATTTCTACAGTAAAAGTTCAGTGGAGGGGTCAACCAGTCGAGGAGGTAACTTGGGAGACCGAGGAGGACATGCGGAGCAGATATCCACACTTATTCGCGGCTCCACGTATGATCCTAGACCCGTTTAAGGACGAACGTTTGTTTAAGAGGTGGAGAATGAAACGACCCGACCACTCATTTTGCTTTTTAGATCACCATTCCCCTAAATAAGACTTCCCGTATGTGCTTTTACTGTTTTATGACTGATGAGGATGGTTAGTTCAGGTTTGGAAGGGTTCTGGTTGAAATCAAAACACTTAGTTTCTTAATATTGGCTTTGAAGGGTTAAGTTTGACTTGGGTCAATAGTTCTAGTAAATGATCTCGGAACTGGAATTTGATGGTCCCAATAGGTTTGTATGATGATAATGGACCTGTGCGTGTGTCCGAATCTGGTTTTGGATGACCCGCGAGAGTTTTGGTGCCTAAAGTTGAAAGTTGACTTATTAAAGGTTTAAAAGTTCTTTAAATTTGGTTTGGAATAGGTTTTGGTGTTATCGAATTCCGTTTGGGATTCCAAGCACGGGAATAACTCCGTATGGTGATTTAAGACTTGCACGCAAAATTTGGTGTCATTCTGAATAGTTTAAGTATGATTCGGTACGTTCGGAGTATGTGAGAGGAACTTGAAGTTCATAAATTGATTCTATTGGTTTTGGATTGTGATTCTTAGTTTTATTGCTAATTTCCATGTTCTGAGGGTGCAAGCGAGTCTGTTTTATGTTTACAAACTTGTTGGTATGCTAGGGCGCTGCCCCGGGGGCCTCGGGTGCTATTCGGACGATGCGCGGATCAAGTTTGAACTTGAAAGGGGCTGCTGGTGCACCAGTTCTGGTGTGCCCTCACCTGCGAGCTTTTGGCCGCAGATGCAAGCCCGCTGGTGCGAGCTCTTGGCCGCAGACATGGCATTGGGCATCTGGCCAGTGCTCCGCAGAAGTGGAGGAAAATCCGCAGAAACGGCCTCGCTTCTGCGATGAGAAGGACCGCAGATGCAAGATAAGGCTAACCAGGCCTGGACCGCAGATGCAACGCATCGTCTGCAGAAACGGGTGCCCATCCCCAGAAGCGAGATCAGGAGGCCTGGGTTAGGACCGCACCTACGATGAAATTTCCGCAGGTGCGCCTCCGCAGAAGCGGAAATCGCTAGAAGCAAAAGCTTCATTTAAGTTGGGTCTTAGGCCATTTTAGGTTCACTTATTGCATTCCTTGGGCAATTTTAGGAGCTCTTAGAGAGGGGTTTTCACCTAGCTATTGGAGATAAGTAATTTTTATCCAATGTAAGTTAAATACATAGATTATGGATAGATTTTAACATGTAAAATTGTGAGAATTTTGGGTTTAGATGAAAACATAGGTTTTTGATAAAAATGGGATTTAACCACGAAAATGATTATGCAATGGGATGAAAATTATATATTTGAGTTCGTAAAGTTATGGGTAACAGTTATCTTTGAAAATTTTCGAAATTTAGGCACGTGGGCCCGAGGATGAATTTTAGGAATCTTCCAATTGGGGTTGGGTAATCACTATAATAGATAGATCATAAACTTTTGAACATGTATTGATTAATTTATACAATATTTGACTAGTTTCGGATTGTTTGGCACCGAGTTAGTATTTAAAGCATATTTGTGGATCGGAAGTGAGCTTTGAGACAAGGTAAGTGTCCTGCCTAACCTTGTAAGAGGAAATTTACACGAGGTGACGAGAGTCCGTGTGTAGCTACTAATTATGCTTATGTCCGTGTAGTTTAGGACCCAAATCATGAAATACTTGTAATGTTCGCACCTATTTGTTAATTAAAGTGCCTAAATTATATTGGAACTTGATAGAGGAGTTGTAAAAGACCGACTTCCACTTACTTGAGTTTTGGCAAGATACTTGACCGTTAATAGAAATTGTGTTTCTTTGTATATTAGCCTTGTAATACCTTTTAAACCGAATGTTTATAAAGTATCCTCTCTTCTTGTGGAGCGGGCCAAACGCCTCGGTACTAGAATAGATGCATCTATGGTTCATGCCTCTCGACCTTTCGATAGTATACACATTATTCTAGATCAGGCCGTATGACCTCGGCATAATCGTGCGTGATAATACTCGGAGCTTATTTATATTTGGTATTATTTTATGACTTGAGAGGTTAAAATTTTATATGAAAGAAACTGACTTGGGATTTACCACTAGTGAAAGAATTATTTATTTCATGCTTGTTGTTGAGTTATTATTAGTGTTATCTAAATAACTCATGCTTATTTAGAATTTCTATATATTTCTTTATTTTTAGCTCATAGTAAGTGTCGATGTCGACCCCTCGTCACTACTTCTTCGAGGTTGGACTTGATACTTACTGGGTACATGTTGTTTATATACTCACGCTACACTTCTGCACTAACCGTGCAGGATCTTAGGCGGGTGCATCTGGTAGTAATACTGGCGCGCACCCCCGTTACCTTGAGGCCTAGTGGTAAGCTGCTTCCTGAGCCGTTACGCAGCACCTAGAGTATCTCTGTTGCACTTATTTTCTGTCTACTTTAATTTCAGACAGTAGTTAGAGTTTTGTATCTTCTACTAGTTGCTCATACTCTTGTGACAATACATCTTGGCACACATACTAGTAGACTTTATGGTTTTGGAGTATTTACACCACTACACCACTATGATTATCACTCAGTTGCCTTCGTTTTATTTATTAAATTTTCTACTTCTTAATTTCTTGATAAATGGAATTTAATTACTTGGAAACTTGTTAAAAAGAGCAATCACATGGTTAGTTCACTGTTGGCTTGCCTAGCTGCGACGTTGGGCGACATCACGGCCTATAGGAGAAATTGGGTCGTGACACTCCGGGTCTGATTCAGGTGCTAGTGCTTCTTCTCGGAGTCCCAGGCCAGAGAACAAGAAACCAAAAAGAAGGCGTTCCTCCACGGCCGTGGGAAAGAATAAGAGGGAGAAAAATGCCGCCTTCGAGTCATCTTTGGAAGTCGTGGTGACGAGCCCTCCACCCGGCCCGGCCATAAATACCATGATGATAGATGATGATGGAGAAATCAGCGAGAAGCGGGCTTCTTTACACAGAAGACGACGACCTTTCTCAGCTCAATAGACTGCTCAATCTGTTAAGTTAATTACACTAACCAAGGACGATGCCTCAGCACTTTGGGGGGGGGGGGGG
>MCJB01032722.1:233933-252353 GCA_002018475.1 Nicotiana obtusifolia | reverse complement strand
TTGGGGGGGGGGGGGAGTTTGAGATGGTAAAAAATGCCAACTCCCATTTTCGTATCCCAGTCGCTCCGCCCGGTATTGTGGGGCTGAGTACCGAGTCCCTGCCGTCTTCAGTTGACGAGCAACCAACAACCAGCACTGCATTTTTCGCAACTACTTCTCACCCTTCAACGCTGTCAGCTTCATCTCCATCTTCACAGGCTCTTCCACCAGCAGCTGCTACATCATCTCCATCGACCGCATCCGTCCGAGAAGAGGATGTTCCTCTCTCCCAATCCCCAGTTCATAGGAATTTGGAGGAAAATTACACCGCCCCTCAGAAGATCTACAAAGGAGGAGGAGCGTTACTCTCTCAGTTTCTACCAGATGCAATATGTTGTGCCGGCCGGTAGAACTTGCTAATTATCTGAAGCCTTTGGCTTCAAAAATAAATTGGGAAAAGATAAGGCTCTCTCGGGAGAATGTTTGTTGAATTATGCCATGCACAATGCCGCAGCGGTATACTCTTCATTTCCTTTGTCATTTCTTCTATCTTTGATTTAGTGGTATTTTGAGTTTGCCTTTCTTGTTCTGCAGGCCAATTTTCTTGCTTCCAAAGGCCTCCAAAGGTTGATTTGGGAAATATAGGAACTTACCTCCAAGTGGGATCAACTTTTAGCCGAGCCGGACCAAACTGCTGCTCACCTCTCAAAACTGGAAGCCAAAGCTGCTAAGGCTGTTGTGTTGGAGGCTCGTTTGCAGCAAAGCGAGAAAGAAGTGGAGACCCTAAGCCAGGAGATCACCCCGCTGAGGGTTCAATTTTGAAGAGGCTAGGGCCAAATAGGCTAAAGTTCATAGTGTCGTTCTTGTTGTATCCGATCGCGAGGCTGCCTCCGCTGAAAAATTACATAATTTGGAGGCAGCCTTAAACTCTAAAACTGAAGAGCTTGCTGCTGCCGGGGTGAAATATGCCCAATTGGATGAGAAGTATAAGAGGACTATTAAGCATAACACACTTTTCAGCTCTACTGTCCGTGATCTCCATGTTAGCCTTCGGCTCGTTAGATCCGCATGGAAAAATCTTTTTGTCGAGGTTGACCAACTTAAAGGAGAACTCAAGCGCTGAGCGGATTCCCTCATTGTTGAAAAAACATATGTTATATATAGCATGAGGAGAAAAGCCTTGGAACTAAAGCAGGTGTCATCGACTTTGATTTTGAAATCCCTAAAGCCCGTGAGCTGGAGTCAGCTGCAAAAAAGGGTCTTTCGTTCAGGCCTGATGCTTTCGTTTCTTTTGGTTCCGATTCCGAATCCTTGGGACCTAAAGAGGAACCGGAAGGCGAAGATGTTGAAGGCCGAAATGATGAAGGTCAGGATAACGAGCCGGCAGTGGATCTACCCACTTCTCCTAGGGGCACGGATCTTCTCTTCCTCCTGGTTCCGGAGATGCAGCAGCTTAGCTTATCATTTCTTTTCCCAACTTTTGTAATTGTGCCATTTTGGCACATTTATTGTAAATAAAAACATCTTTTGTTCAAGTATTGCGTGAGTCTTTCTGTGTTCTTTTGTTTGAACATCTATGCAAGTTTTCATATTTGTGTTCTTTTTTGCTTAATTTATTTGCACAAGTTTTACTGTTTGCGTCTGAGTATGAAAGGCTTTAGGTGTATTTTCCCCTAAAAACATTTGGATTTCGGGCACAAGTTCTTTCGAAATTAACCCTTTGTCTTGAGGATTTTCATAAGAGGGGACCCTTTAATGTTTACGGTGCTCTTGAAGAGGACGTCTCCTGTTTATTACGGCACTAGCATTTGAAGTACTTGTTTAACTTTCAAATGACAAAGTCAATTCATTGTTCAGACAAGAAATAAGATAGAAATAAAAGGACTTTACTTTATTCCTTCCATTTTCAAAAAGTACATAAACATTCGTTATGCTAAAAAGAAATTGTCATTTCTTGTGGCTAACTTGTACAACTTATTTCTACGGGGTTGGCCGCGCAATCTCCGGTTCCGATGATACAACTATGTTTTTGGTTTTTGTATTCCAGTCGACGTGGCAGTCATTGTTGTCTTATCTTCATATCATTCCCCCTAGTGTTCGAATGTGAAGAATGTGAATTTGAACACTGAAAGTTTTGCACCTTCGAGGACTCCATTAATGAATTGCTAGATAATCTTCAGTTCAGTAACAAACTTCACTTGCCTTAGGAATTTATGCTATCTAGCCAAAGACTATCTTACTATCCCCTAGTGGTTTACACTTGTGAACGGTCAGGTAATCTATTCTCGATAGCAAACTTAACTTCCTGGTGGGAATTTTGCTACCAAGCCAAAGATTATCTATCTAACTGCTCCGGGGTGGTTCTTCGCTTGTGTGACTTGCTATTAAAAGGTCTTATTGTTGTTGTTGAAACCTTCTTCATAGTATGCTTTTCGTTGCTGCCTCGTTAAAAACCTTGCTAGAAAAACCCGTTTGGGACAAAACTGGACGAAGGGAAAAAGAGTACAGCACATACTTTCAGTACAAGTGATGTTCTTCAGCAATAGTATCTCTTGAGATGTGCCACGTTCCAGTTGCTTGGCAACTTTTCTCCATCTTGATTCTCCAACACGTATGAACCTTTCCCGGTGATATCTGAAACCAAGTAGGGGCCTTCCCATGTTGGACCTAGCTTCCTTGCGTTGAGTTCCCGAATGTTTTGAGTTACTTTCCTTAGAACCAAGTCTCCCACTTTGAAATAACAGAGGTTAGATTTTCGATTATAATATCTTTCTATTCTCTACTTTTGAGATGTCATCCTTATATGCACCAAGTCCCTGCGCTCATCGAATAGCTCCAAATTGACTAACATTGCTTCGTTGTTTTCCTCTTTATTTGCCTGAAAATATCTCAAGGTAGGCTCCCCTACTTCTTCCGAGATCAAGGCTTTTCTGGTCCGTACACAAGGGAAAAAGGAGTCCCTCCCGTGCTCGATTTGGCCGTTGTTCGGTATGCCCATAGTACTCCAGGTAGTTCCTCGGGCCATTTACCTTTAACTACTTCCAATCTCTTTTTGAGATTTTGTAGAATCACTTTGTTCGTTGATTTCGCTTGACCATTTGCGCTCGGATGATAGGGCGAAGTGGTGTTCCTTTTGATTTTCAAGTTTTCAAGGAACTTTATGACATTTGCGCCTATAAACTGTGGTCCGTTATTGCAGGCTACCTCTTTTGGTATTCCAAATCTATAAATTATGTTCTTCCACAAGAAATTCACCTATTCACGCTCACCGATCTACTTATAAGGACCTGCTTCAACCCACTTAGAAAAATAGTTAGTTAAAATCAAAAGAAATCTTACCTTACCAAGGGCCGGCAGCGGTGGTTCGACGATATTCATTCCCCACTTCATGAATGACCATGGAGACAAAACTAAGTGCAATGGTTCTGCTGGTTGATGTACCAGCGGTGCGTAACATTGACACTTATCGTATTTTTGTACGAAAGATTCGGCGTCTTGATCCATTTGGGGCCAATAGTATCATGCCCTTACCAATTTAAGTACTAAAGAATCTGCGCCCGAATGATTTCCACATAATATAATTAGCTTCGAAGGCTCCCCAACATCGGGTCAGCGGGCCTTGGAAAGATTTCCTGAATAATTAGCCGCCTTTGAAGCTATATCGTGTTGCCTTTCGAGTTTTCTTCTCTCGGGATGTGCGTAATTGACCACTCCCAAAATCGAGCAAGCAAAGCCTGAACCTTCACTACGTATTGTTGCATGCGCTCCTCTTTGGCTTCGAAGATCCCGTAGACCTAATTTACCACCAGTTGGGAGTCTCATTTGATTTCTATGACCTACGAATCTAGTCCCCGGGACAATTCGAGTCCTGCAATCAAAGTTTCATACTCTGCTTCGTTGTTAGTCAAAGGGACCGTTCTTATGGCCTGCCTTAGGGTTTCTCCGAAGGCGTGGTTAATACTATGCCAAGCCTAGACCCTTTTACGTTGGAAGATCCCTCTATAAATAGGGTTCAAACTCTTGATGATGATTCTGACACCATCACTGCTTCTTTGGTTGCCAGAGGCAGCAATCTCGGACTAAATCGGTCACAAAATCGGTCAAAACCTGTGACTTAATTGCAGTCCTGGGTTTATATTCTTTGTCAAACTGTTTATTGTAAAACGGTACAGTTGAATTTATACGTGGTTTCTAGACAAGTGAATTAATTTAATCCTGAGATAATAGATGAATTATATAAATATGCAATACATAGCCTTGAGATGGAGACAAAATAGCAGAAACGATAGTTTCGGGAACAAGGCTTCCGGGCATAACAGCAATAAAATCAAAAATCAGGATGATAAGATTATATTAAAACTTTCAATAGAGTATAGATTATATTTGTCAGAAAATTCATGTCCCTTACAATGATAATAGAACTTACTATTTATAGCTGCACCTAGGGAATAAGGTCCTAGGATCTAGCCCTTCTTTAATGTCAATTGTGAGGGTCATTGAAGAATGTGTAACAACGGGCATGAATGCCATATTTTTCGTAACGGGCAGTGTACTAAATGCCGTAGAATATTTTTCATTAAATGCTACGAGGTGGCATGCATGTATTTCATTTTTATGAGTATCATTCTTTCCGGCAACAGACGGAATCGTTGCCTTCGATTTCAGCTATCCTCTGCCTTCGGCTTCACTTGTCACTTCCTTATGCGATCATTTAATATAACGTATTTTACCCTATACAGACAGATTTTTTAAAAACTCATTGATTGTGATTTTTTTAATTTGGCTGTTCTAAATATTTTAAAAAAATCATCATCGCATTGTGGGGCTTCAAAAAAGATTTGATTTGGAGCAGACAAGATTCGCAGATAATCTGCAAGAATTAAGTGGTGTAAACGTCTCTATATTGTCTTTAGGCGAAATCTACGGAATGTTATGAAATGAGACAAAAGTATAGAAGCTTTGCGAAATATATTTCTTGATGTTATAATATTCCTCACATAAGCTTTAAGATATAAAAAAAGAAGGTAGTCCGTTTGCACAAAATATTTCATGTTCATGCAGGGTCTCGTAAAGGGCACCTTAAAAGAATGTGATGTAGACAGCTTATCCTAATGCGAGTATCACGATTCAAACTCGAATCATAGATCACACGAAAATAATTTAATTGTTGCTCCGGCTCCCCTTCAGAAGCTTTAAGATATATGTGCTTTAGTTTACTCATATAACATAGTATTTAAGATGGTGCAGGATGCTAAAAAGATTCACGGTATAAAGCCTAAAATTATGTGAAAAGCCTAATATTTCGTGTGATTTATTTATCGTTACAGGAACAGTGTAGAGGAATCTTTTGAGAAAAAAGAAGATAGATTTGAACTGGAAGGTTGCTTTCACGTAATCTACCAAAGATTTTATGTAAATCACTACTTAATTTTCATAAATATATGACCTTTCCGAATCTATACCTCATTGTTATATGTTTCTGTACCTGCAGATGAGTCGTAGATCAAATTTCAATCATAATAGTAATTGGTTGCACCTACTAGTTTCAACTTATATCGTCTCTAAATAAATGTGAAAAAGTGTAAAGACAATATATATATATATATATATATACACATACATACATATATATATTATTGGGATATATACTATTAATCATGATTTTGGTTTAGATATAGTATTTATTATGAAATAATTGTTCATTCACTTTTAATAAAGTCTTAAATAGATCATATATTAGTCTGTGTCATTTGCTTATATAGTAGATGATTTAGTGTATAGAGTTTAGCTTATACATGGAAGATTAAATATCGGTTCTTATAAGTATAAAGTTTGAGTTCACAATCTAATGATGGAATTGGACAAACCATCATGGATGATTATAGCACAAGATAAAATATAATTTATCTTGATAATGAGAATGGTTTAATTCCAACTTCTTGTGCTAGTACATTTTGTATGTATTGAACGGACCAAGTAGAGATAAGAATTTTATAATAACTTAATAAAATAAACTCTCTATCCATTAAATGTACTTATACTCTTAATCTTGATATAATTATTATTAGCTGTGTATATTATTATTGTTTTAAGAAAGCACGTAAAGCACAAGGCATTCTATAATGAAGCAGTAAAACATCATTTGAAAACAGTAAATCAGTGAGAAATCAAGTAAAATCTCGTTTCAACAGGTAAAACATGTAATTTTTTAGGTAAATAATGTGAAGTAAGAAAAAAAAAGATAGAAGATCGCCCCTCAGGCTCAGTATCAACAAATCCGCCCTCGGGCAATATCGCAGAACACTACCAGCCCCTCGGGCTCAAATCTCAGAACAATACCAGCCCCTCAGGCTATCACATAGTACAATATCAGCCCCTCGGGCTATATCTCACATCACAATGGGTACCCGCGCTCACTGGGGGTGTACAGACTCCGGGAGGGGCCCCTTACGGCCCAAGTGCAATATCAAGCCACCTCGTGGCATCAAATCTAGGCCCTCGGCCTCATATCAGTCACAAGCCACCTCGTGGCATATAAAGTATCTCAGGCCCTCGGCCTCATATCACTCAGTATATCCTCACATCTGGCCTTCGGCCGCACTCAGTCAGAAAATCATCACAAGCCCCTCGGGCATAGTAAAACAATAGTTCTCAGCCCAAAAACATCATTAAAATATTATTTAAGTCTCAAAACTGAGTAAAAGTGGCTGAGTTTTAAAACAGTAAAAAACAGCATGACTGAGTTCAAGAAATAAGTCAAAATAGTGAGGAAACAGTGATAAAAATCCCCGAAGGGTTCAAATAATTGGCACGAAACCCAAATATGGCAATCAGCCCAAATCATGATGACAACAAATAAGTTTCAGTCAAATACGCGGTAAAAATCATCAATTGGGACGAACCAAGTCACAATCCCCAGTAGTAAACGACCCCACGCTCATCATCGAGCGCGTGTCTCACCTCAATGTAGCACTACGATGTACAATCCGGGGTATCAAACCCTCAGAACATCATTTACAATCATTACTCACCTCGAACCGGCTAAATCCCTAGCCCCCGACGCCTTTGCCCCTCGAATTGGCCTCCACGCGCGTCGAATCTATCCAAAATCAGAACGAATACGTCACAATATGCTGAGGGGACAAAGCCCAAGCGAAAACAATCGAAAATACCAAAAATTCCGAAATTAGCAAAACCCGAGCCCCGGGCCCACTTCTCGAAGCTCAAAAATTTTCACATCAACTGGTTCCTTATCTCCCAACGAGTTCATACATATCAAAAGTTCTCAAATCCGACCCCAAATGGTCCTCCAAATACCCAATTAGAATTTCAAAATCCCAAGCCCTATTTCTTCTGTTTTTAGCAAGACTTCAATGATTTTCTAGGTGGATTTCACAATATAAACGAGTTTTAGGTCTGAAATTCTTACCTCCAATCGATTCTCCTTGAATCTCTCGTTAATTTCCTTCAAGAACCTCCAAAAATGAGCAACTATGGGTGAAAATATTCCCAAAATCGCGGACAAGAAGACTTAAAAACATTCTGCCCAGGCTTCATCGAGTTGTACTTTGCGCTGTGCAGGTTGTACATCCTCTTACCATTTTCTCTTGCTATACACCTTATGTTAAAACGCTCATAACCCCTTGGGAAATATCCAAATGATCAACGGTTTGAAGATTTAGAAACTAGACTCGAAGATCTTTCATTTGATAGGTTCTACACTATATAACTCTTTATATATTCCGAGATATGAGCTTCTAAAGTGCATTAGAAAATTCTGTCGAAATTGCTCCACCAGCCAATTTCGATCAATCATAACTTTCTCATAGAATATCCAAATCATGAATGGTTTAACTTTATGGAAACTAGTACAAGGACTACAACTTTCATGTTTTACAATTTTTCTGATTCCTTATAGATTACAAGATATGAGCTTCTAAACTGGACTACTCGCATCAGAAATTTTCTGGTGCACAGCTGAAGCTAAAAAAAATCTGCAATTTTTTCAAAGATGAAATAGTCCGTTTAACCACCCAAAACTCACCCGAGGCCACTGGGACCTCAACCAAATATGCCAACATATCCCATAACATCATTCAAACTTGTTCCAACCTTCGGAACGCTCAAAGCATCACAACACCAAATTCGTGTCGGAATCAAGCCTAAGAATTTCAAAATCTTCTAAGTTACTCTTTTGATCAAAAACCCAACCAAACCACATCCGAATGACATGAAATTTTGCACACACATCCCAAATGACATAACGAAGCTACAGCAACTCTCGGAATTCCATTTCGACCCTCGGATCAAAATCTTGCCTAACAACCAGAAATCGCCAAAATACTAACTCCACCAATTCAAGCCTAATTCTACACCGGACCTCCAAAACCAATTCCGATCACACTCCTAAGTCATAAATCACCTCCCGAAGCTAACCGAACCATCAAAATTCACATCCGAGCCCTCTAACTCATAAGTCAACATCCGGTTGACTTTTCCAACTTCAACCTTCTTAAAAGAGACTAAGTGTCTCATTTCTTACCAAATCCACTCCGAACACAAACTACTCAACTCGATCACATAAAATACAGATAACGAAGCATAATGAAGCAGAAATGGGGAAAATGGAGCGGTAACTCATGAGACGACTGGCTGGGTCGTCACAACAGTAGAAGACCGTGGAAAGTTCAGCGACCGTGATCGTGCGGGTGGTGGAGATTTTATTGAGTTGCTGTGAAATTGGAGGCTCACGTGATAGAGGAGCTTTGTTCACGCTTCAAGAGGTAACGTGAAATCCCGTTTATACTAATTATTTAGATTACATATAATTTTGATACTGGGATTGTTCCGCTGCTTATTATAATACATAAATTGGAATTAGAGCTCAGTCACATCTAATTAGATAACAAAACAAGAATACCGTATCTATTTGCGTTTTTGAATTACATATATATGTTGTTTCCTGAAAAATTACACTGCTGTTTTGTGAATTAACTGTGCATGAAATTTTGGATTATTCTTGTAATCATGAGTTATCTGTTTTTTATTAATATGTGATTGGGATGATCTGAATTTTTTGGGTAAACCCTAGAAAAATGCAATATCCGATTTTGACCGAATTGCCGGTGTTCTCGGAGGTCAACTAACTTGACGGACTCCGATTGAGCCGAAATTTGGTGGATCCATCGAAAACAACATGGTGAGAAAAACTCAAAGCAGTGAATCATGGAGTTTTTCAGCATTTTGAGGTTGTTTAGACTGTGTTTTGGACGTTTTTCTATTTTTTGAAAATTATTTCTTAATAATTTAATTCTTTTTTAATTCAATGGTGGTGTGGTGACTCCCCTTGGTCTCCATAATTAAATACTAGTGTTGTTGTATTAAATTCAATAATAGAGGTGTAGGATTTTATTGACTAGGTCTTACAAGGTATACTTGATATCGTCTCATGATATAATTATTTTGTAAGAAAGAGAAATTCTCGGTTTGATATCCTGGATGACTATGATTGGTGCATTTGGCGTATTTATGCATAAAAAAATTTCAAACTTTAGTTTATGTCTTCATGCCCTACGTGATTACTAGTCTTGGATTTTCGATGAAGAATTTTGTTATCTGGTTAGAGGTTGTAATTCAGTGAAATATGACGATATTTTGTATGAGTTGTATATTATTGATATGGCTTTTAAGCTATGGTCCATCTTCTGCCATAAAATAATTTTATGAGCTACATGTATATTCACTTGTAAATTGAGAATTTTATGAGTAATAAATAGTTACCACTAAAGTGGTTTGTTTATTTGAACTCATGAAAATATTAATAAATTGTACATGGGAAATTATGTCTATTTATGGATTGAACATTATGATTAATAAGTAGGATCCACAAAATGGTCTGCTTATTAGAGTCATTAAAACTTGCTTAATGTACCATGTGAAAATTATCCTTGATAAATCTGCATTAGTTGTGGAGGCTTTTAACTAAAAAAGAGTTTTATCTTTAGGTACAAGTGAGACCAACACCTTCCATGAGAAGAGATATTGGGGTTTTCGCCGAACAGGAGAAAATATGATATCTTAGGCTCCTGTGTGTTTAATAAAAGGATAATTTAATGTAAAAGAAAATATTATGTATCCTAGAAATAGGTAGAACATAATATATGTCTTGAGCTCATAGTATAATTATAAGGAGAATAGAAATCAATATCATATTTATTTTAATTCATGAAACTGTTTAAAAACGGTCATTCTCCGAGTTTGGTTACAAGCTAGTGGTCATGAATTTCACAAACTTCGATTGACCTGAAACTTGGTAAGTTCATCGAAAACGATCCAATGAGAAAAACTCACTGCTATGCAGTGAATCATGTTGTTTTTCGGCATTTTGAGGTCATTTAGATGGGTTTTCAAGTAGCTTATTAAATTGAATTTGTTATGAAAAATTATTCTTTATATATCGTCTTTATTTGTGTTAAATCTGGAGCGTGATGACACATGATGATTTAACTTGATTTGATATATAGAAAGAATGCAAATCACATGGATTTAATCCTAAATACGCCAAATAATTTATTCGAATTGGTCTAATTTTTTGGCGATCGTGAATTTTACGATCTCCGAATGACCTGAAATTTAATAGGATAATCGGAAACGATCAATTGAGAAGAATTACTGATGTGCAGTGAATCACATCGTATTTTTGACGATTCGTGATCGTTTAGATGATTTTTTTAGAGATTTGGCGGATTAAAATGTGATTTACATACGAAAAGTCATTCTTTCTATCATTTTATTTTTGTCTAATCTGGAACATGATAAAACATGTTCAATTGGACATGAATTGGTATATGATAAGAATGTAGGTCATATTATAAATTCTTAAAAAAATGCTTAAAATGGCAATTTTTCAAATTTGGTCGCAGTTTTGGAGATTGTGATTTTAACTGTCTCAAATTGATCTGAAATTTGGTAGGTTTGTCAGAAATAACCCAGAGATCAATACTCACTGATATGCAGTGAAAAACATCAATTTCTTCGTTTTAAGACTGTTTGGATGGGTTTGAGCATTTATTTTGAATTATGAAACTTAATCCTTAGAGAAAATTTCGTGGTTGTGATCAAGTGGTGATATGAATTAACCCCAATGGTCTCTATTTTTTATTTATAGTGGGATAATAAATTTACGCGTTGACTTTAGGTCTTCCTCCATATCGGATAAATTTATTATGAACTCACTGGGTAAAGTTACTAGTTATTAATAACCTGTATTAACTCTCTATCTGAGTTTAAAGGTTGAATCAATTTTATAATTAAAATGCAATCATGATTAAGTGGTGATAGATATATATTTCTAAGGTCTTCCACTATTAATTTCAAGTGAGTAATAAATTTACGCGTTTACTCTAGGTCTTCCTCCATATCGGATAAATTTATTGTAAGCTCACTAGGTGCAATACTAGTAATTAATATCATGTACTTACTCTCCATCTGAGTATACATGTTGGATCAATGGAACTAGAGCTATTAATTTTAATGTTCACTTGTCTTAAATTAATAGGACACTCTCCATCTGAGTTGATCTGTTTTAATTTATTTGAGTGAATAATTTGGCATTACATATGTATGTTGCATGAGTAGTTCTTTTCCCATCAAAATTTTCTATTCAAGATGCATGAATACATATATATGTAGTGTATTTTAAATTTTACTATTAAGTGGTTATAATATAATTTTCTGAAAATAACAGTATGTTCTCCGTCCGAGCTGGTTTTCTTTTTCTTTCTGGATTATATAAATTTTGTATTATATAATATACTTTGCATGAATGATTTAACTCCACAATGACTTCATGCAATTTATCGTATTACTTGTTAAAATTTTCTTTTGATAGTGATAAGACATTAATTTAAAGGATGCAACATATATATCTTTTGTTAGAAGAAATTTAATTTCGGTTTCTGGACAAAATAAGAGATGGATATTTATTTTATTTTTCGAATATCTTGAGTTATTGAGCTTGATAAACATTTTATCTCTTGTGGTACATGAATGCATGACCTTGTTATTGTAATGTCTCTCCCGAACAGAACAATATTAGTCTACCTCATAAGAGAATATATTCTTCAAAATTGAGTAAAACTTATCTGTGCACTTTTGTCTAAGTCATATTAATCTGGATAGGATTTCAAGTTGGTCAATGATGGATCTTAATGTTCATTGAAAGTAAAGGCACTATCAATTTGTGGATCCTGTTTGGAAGGAAATTTAACTAAAGGATTTTTTCCTTCAAAAGGAAATAAAACTGGTGATAAGCTAGAATGAATCCCTTCTGATTTGAATGGTTAAATAAACATACTCATAAGAGATAGTTTTGAGTATTTTGTGACGTTCATAAATGATTATTTAAAATATTAATATATTTATTTGATGCACCGTAAGTCATAATGATTTAAGTAATTCAAGGTTTTTAAGACTTGAAACGGAGAAGCACCAAGGAAATATATTAAGTTACTGCAATTTGATTGTAGTGGCGAGCACCTCTCTAAAGAGTTCTTTTGTTACTTATCAGAATAAGAGATTATATCTCAAATGTCTACACCATAAACTCCATAATAGAGTGGTGTAGTAGAAAGAAGAAATAAGTCTTTTTTGGACATGGATAGATTAATGAAGTGTTATTTAGATTTGCCTTATTCGTTTTTGGAATATTTCCTAGAAACTGCAAATTACATTCTGAAATTAGTTTCTTCTAAGTTAGTATCTGTGACATCTATAAAATTGTGGACTGAATGTAAGCTCAGCCTGTGGCATGTTCAGATATATGATTGTCCAGCACATATGCTGAAATGGAAAGCGGATGCGTAAGTTGGAACTAAGAATGGATAGGTGTATATTTATTGAATATTCAAGAAAACGAATGGAGGTTTATTTGATTGTCCTAAAGAAGATAAGGCAAGTGTTAAAACAAATGCATTTTTCTAGATAAGAACTGTTCAATAAACCATGTTCCAAGAAGTAAACTAATTTTACAGGAACTAGGCAAAGAAATAACTAGATGTTCAAGAACATCAAAACCCACACGTCGGAATTGACGTTCCATTGCATTTAAGTAGTGGGAGAACGTTAATAGACCAAATATGCCTTTGCCAAGTGAGAGTGATGTTTGAACAGTAAACACTATAGTAAGATGTAGCTAATATTTCAATACCATAAGGTAATGAAGGTAATATTAGTAGTACTTCGTCGTAGTGGGAGAATACTAAGGAAAATCATAGTTCGGTGTGCACTCTTGGGATAATTTCAGTAACAGGATCCCTGAAGAGTTTAATATCAAACTGGATAGTTACGACAAAGCACTACTGGACAAATATTGCATCAGAAATAACTTCGCAAGTTTCTTTAACAAAATCTTATTTGGTGAAGACTTTTAATAGTCATGTAAAAGAATGCCTGAGAAAGTTATAGATGCATGGTTATGAGTCTAAGTGGGAGATTGTTGGGGCATATGCTATTAACCATGCGTTTAGATATAGTATATTCTAACAATTGTCATGGTTAAAAGTCTAAGCGGGAGATTGTTGGAATATATACTATTAACCATGATTTTGGTTTAAATATAGTATTTATTATGAAATAATTATTCATTCAGTTTTAATAAAGTCTTAAATAGATCATATATTAGTTTGTGTCCTTTGCTTATATAGTAGATGATTTAGTGTATAGAGTTTAGCTTATACACGGAAGATTATATCATTGGTTCTTATAAGTATAAAGTTTGAGTTCTCAATCTAATGATGGAATTGGACAAACCATCATGGATAATTGTTGCACAAAATTAAATATAATTTATCTTGATTATGGGAATGGTTTAATTCCAACTTCTTGTGCTAGTACATTTTGTATGTATTGAACGGACCAAGTAGACATAAGCATTTTATACTGACTTAATAAAATAAACTCTCTAGGCATTGAATGTACTTATACTTTTAATCTTGATATAATTATTATTATTATTTTGATTTATTAAAAGGCGAGAACATTTCGCGGGTCAATATGCCTGATAAATTGGATAACAATAATGTACATTGGCGAAGTAATAGTTAGTTGATGGAATTCATGTCTCGGTTTAGAGATTGATGATAGACCTTTATAAAAGGTATAAGTTTTTATGTGTAAACCCGGCCGGTGGATTTTGTATCCGACTCATGAAATAAGTTAAGCGAAAGTCTAAAGTAAATTATCAGTAATTTAATTTAATTGATTAGTATATGAATCTTAACATGGGGAATTAAATAAGACTTAATGGATGAATTTCGAAATTGAATAAGGAGTGCAATTACGAATTTTTAGTGGAATAATTCATAATTAATTATGGTGGATATTAATTTAAAAATTAAAAATTAATTCCATAATTGGAAGCTTTATTAATTAAATTCTATGGTTCTTGATGTGCCTAAATAAAAGAAAATAAAGGAATCCTTTTTCTGGTGCAAAGGAAAACCTAACAGGATTTGGAAAAGTGTTTTAACCCTTAAAACTTGTGCTATAAATACATAAGATTTTTCACCTAGAGGAGTGAGAGATGGTGGCCGAATTTCAACCCCGTAGTGAGAGATGTGGCCGATTTCAGCCCCGTTTTCCTAGAAATTTCACCCACACGAAATTATTATTTTTTCGGATATTATTTGGATAACACAGTAAAAGACCGTGGAATGTTCGGAGATCGTGATCGTGCGGGTGGTGGATATTTCATTGAGTTGTTGTGGAATTGGAGGCTCACGTGATAGAGAAGCTTTGTTCATGCTTCAAGAGATAATCCGTGAAATCCCGCTTATACTAATTGTCTAGATTACATGTGATTTTGATACTGGAATTGCTTTTGCTGCTTATTATAATCCATCAACACATGCATACATGCATGCATGTAATAACAATTATTCTAAACTTGTTGACTCTAAATTCTTCGTTGTAACTCTGCTACATTTTCTTGTTTTTTTTTTTTTTTCTTTTCCATTGACAGACTTCTAATCCTTTCTAATTCCATTTTTTCCTATAACCAAAAAAGAAGAAAATAAAATTGCCTAACTTTTGAAATGATGACATGGAATGACATGTGTGGGCCGTCCAACATTTATGTAGGTGATACACTCTAATTCTGTAGTAGATCTTACATAATATTCACCTCTATTGATGATAATACAACAAGAATAATTTATAGAGTTAAGAATCGTTTGGTGACGTATTAGGCTACTGTCAGTTTTGGCAGGTGCACTATTAAGTTTTGTCATGAACATGTATCTTGTAATTGAATAACCTCCTCAATCATTTGGTATTTGATTCTATGATTGTATCTTAACATATCAGTAATTGCGACGAAAAAGTAAACATAACCCTACTTGGCTTTTTTTCTTTTTATCCCGGTAACTGCATGCTCATGCAATAGGCAAAAAGACTTTTCTTTGGTTCTCATTCGACGTCTGCTATGTGAATTGAGCCACAGATTATTTAGATTTGCATCGTATAACACTCGTTGAATCAAAAATTGCTCCCTATCGAAAAAAATTTCATTCTCATAACTAGAATCAGAGACTTTTGATAAAAGGTAAAAGGAAGATCAACCAAAGTACAAAACTTTTTTCTTTTTCTTTGTCCTTCTCTTTCTCTTGATATTCTTGGGGTGGCCGGCTGAGAGTGGGCAGAGGATATATGTAAACTTGGATTCGTCTGCTACCCATTATTTCACTGAATTCATTACTTTTGCTATATATCAAAAAAGGGTATAAACTACTCTATTATTTGCTAAATGGTTTACGAATACCCTTCATTTATTTATTAGTCCAAAAATACACACGACATAAATTCTTTTAATAAAAATACACTCACGTCTCACAACAAAATTGATAGGTTTCAATTTAATGAGGTGGCGTATTTTTACCGGGGCACGTGGCAAGCTCAGCCAAAAATCAAATTTAAGTTTAATATACGCCCCACTAATCGAATCCGACCCTAATTTTATTACCCGGGTAAAAAATACTTCTAGCCTAAGTCATTTTTTACTCTATATATTTTTTCTTTTCTTATTGCCGCCGTGAAAATTTGCCAGCCATTTCCACCGGCCACCGGAGCTCAACTACATCATCATCTCTCCTCTCTTTTTCTTATTTTATTTTATTTTTTTGTTCTTTCTTTGAGAACTCAAATAGAGGCCTCCATATCTGAAAAAATATGGTTCAGTTAATGGTGCTTTAGTTGATTTTGGAGAAAATTCGGTTGATAAATCTTGAGTCTATCTCTACAAGTAATTGGGAGAGAGCTAAAATGAAAATAAATGCTCCTCATAAGTAAACAGATCCAAAAGCATGTATCGTGATAGATTGGTTTATCTAGACATTAGTGTGTATGTATGTTTATGTGCCTCCCTCATCGTGTGTGGTTTTGGAAGGGATTAGGGAATTTTAGTCTTCAAACATTAAATTGGACCAAAATGACCAAGATTTCATTAATCACATATTCAAACCATTGTAATTTTGCTTGATTCTTGCAAAATCACAGAAAATAATTTACTCTGACGACCAGTAATTTTGTTTTCTTCTTCTCTTTCCATTATATTTTCAGAGAATCTTGCTTCAATTACTGGGATTTAATGTTAGTTTTTGTTATTGTTTTTCTTCTCAAATTGTAGTTGGCTTCAATTTTTGGCATCCATAAATAAATTGATCTTTGAATTATTGATGTTTTTTCTCTATACGATATGGCTTTAAGTACTAATGCAAAGATCTGAGCTTTGCTTCAAGATTGAATTTTTCAGTATTTTTCTATTTTGAATTTGTTGAATATAGGAAGAAGAGGGAAAGAAAGAAAGAAAAAGCGGATCCGAGCGATGCGGATTTTTAGGGTGAAAATAAGATAAATGGGGCGGGTCAGAAAAAGCATGGGTATATTATACCCATCTGTATGAACTGAAACCCAGAGTCACGTGGCCTAATAAAAATATGTCACCTCATTAAATTGAAGGTCCGACAATTCTGTCGTTAGACGTGAGGGTATTTTTATTAATAGAAATAACGTATTGTGTATTTTCGGACAGATAGATAGATGTCGTGCGTATTTTTGGACTGATAGATGGACAAAGAATATCTGTAAACCATTTAATAAACAATAGAGATAGTTTTGATCCTTTTCTATATATATATATATATATATATATATATATATATATATCATGAGTTTGATTTTATTTCCCAATTTGCATTTATGAATGAGATGTTGACGAAATACCATAGGCCCCATGCATAGAAAATATGTAGTACATACCAATTCAATAACTTGGAAAAACATGCATCATTTGACTTTCGATGATATAATGAATAAGAGATCAAATGATTATCTTTAAATGCATGGCATGGCATGCATACTGGATGACAGAGAGATGGAAGTCAAAAAAAAAGTAGCTAACAAAGTTTCTTCATTTTTCTTTTTTGCTAAGAAAATATAGACTAGATGTCCACTTAGAGTAGAGTTCTTTATATTTTATGTTATGTACTTAGAGTAGAGTTCTTTATATTTTATGGTATCTCTCCTTTGTAATTATTATATAAATACATCTAGTGGAATGAAATTTATTGTTCTACCAAAAATAATTATTCTACATGGTATCATTATGAGCCTTGATCCTAGGGCTTACATACCCCTAAACCTAGCGCCGCCGCGCCCCTCCACCTAGCGCCGCCGCTGTCTTCTTCTCCTTTTCAATGGCTGACACTGTCGTTCCCCCCCAATTCCTCCCCAACCCTCATGACCCTAAAACACCACTCATCTCTGTCACGATCCCGGGTGCAAAACTCCATGGATCCAACTATATGGGGTAGAAGAAGCAAGTAGATACCCTTCTTCATGGTTTTGGTATCATTGGTTGGATTGACGGAACGAAACCGACGCCGGCCACTACTCTAACCACGGCTGCCACCACTGTTGCCGGTTTCGGGTCCTCCACCCCCAATTCGGCTTTTCTCTCCTGGTACCGCCAAGACAAGTTGTTACTATCTTTCATTCTTGGAAGCCTTGCGGAAGAAGTCACCTCCTTGGTGAATCCGGCGACCACCTCGAAGGCGGCATACGACATCTTGGAGACCACGTATGCCGCTCCTTCTCGAAGTCACATCAAAGAGGTTCGTGCTCGTCTCAAAAATACTGTTCAAGGCACATTCTCAATCACACAATATTTTCATGCAATTCGTACAATCAAGGATGAATTATCGTTATTGGGAAAGCCTCTTGATTTGGAAGATTTACTTGATAAAATCTTGGATGGTTTGGATCCTATTTACAAACATGTTGTGGATTATGTAAATGCCCGAGATACACCTATTACTGTTGATGCTTTGCAAGAAAAGTTGTTACATGAAGAGTTGAAACTTAAGCCGTTGGGGTCCTTGACGTTTT
>MCJB01032722.1:217719-231974 GCA_002018475.1 Nicotiana obtusifolia | reverse complement strand
ATGTTCCTAATATGAAAAAAAACTTGCTTTCCGTCTTCCAGTTATGTAAGTCTAATGATATGGCAGTTGAATTTACTTCCTTTGGTTTTGTTGTAAAGGATCGCAGTTCGGGGACTCACCTTCTGGCAGGATACACTAGAGACGGCACCTATGTGTGGCCCTCATCTAGCCCCTCTGCCTGCGTTTACTTCTTGGATGCTCATCCTCCCCACACTGTCTGGCATTCTCGCCTTGGTCATCCGGCATCTGCCATCTCTCGTCACATTTTATCGCATTATCAGTTGCCTTATTCTAGCTTCGCACTTAATAATAGCTGCACTACCTGTAGTTGCAGCAAAATTCATAAGTTATCTTTTTATGATTCTTCTATTATTTCCACTAGACCGTTAGAGTATATTTTCTCTGATGTATGGACATCTCCTGTTTCATCTAGTGAAAATTTTCGTTATTATGTGCTGTTTGTTGACCATTTTACTCATTATATGTGGCTGTATCCGATGTGGCATAAGTCTGATGTGCGATCCATTTTTGTTACGTTTCAAGCACTGGTTGAAAATTATTTTCAACTTAAAATTAAGTGCCTTTACTCAGATAATGGGGGCGAGTATCTTGCCTTGTCCTCTCACCTTGCCACCTCTGGCATTACCCATCTTACTACCCCTNAACTGGTTTGGGGTGGGGAGGGGGGGGGGATGGGGATCCAGCTCCCTAAGGTTGTCCAACAAATGAGGAAAAATGGTTGCCTATAAGGTGTTTGCTTAAGTGCTTGAATGAATTATTTATAGACTAGATGTCTACTTAGAGTAGAGTTCTTTATATTTTATGTTATGTAATTAGAGTAGAGTTCTTTATATTTTATGTTATCTCCCCTTTGTATATGCTATAAACACATCTAGTGGAATGAAATAATTATCCTACCAAAAATAATTGTTCAACATGATATCATTATGAGCCTTGATCCTAGGGCTTACATACCCCTAAACCTAGCGCCCCCCTCCACCTAGCACCGCCGTTGTCTTCTTCTCCTTTTCAATGGCTGAAGCTGTCGTTCCTCCCCAATTCCTCCCCAACCCTCATGACCCTAAAACACCACTCATCTCTATCACGATCCCGGGTGCAAAACTCCATGGATCCAACTATATGGGATGGAAGAAGCAAGTAGATACCATTCTTCATGGTTTTGATCTCATTGGTTGGATTGACGGGACGAAACCGGCACCGGCCACTACTCTAACCACCGCTGCCACCACTGTTGCCGGTTCCAGCTCCTCCACCCCCAATCTGGCTTTTCTCTCCTGGTACCGCCAAGACAAGTTGTTACTATCTTCCATTCTTGGAAGCCTTGCGGAAGAAGTCACCTCCTTGGTGAATCCGGCGACCACCTCGAAGGCGGCATACGACATCTTGGAGACCACGTATGCCGCTCCTTCTCGGAGTCACATCAAAGAGGTTCGTGCTCGTCTCAAAAATACTGTTCAAGGCACATCCTCAATCACACAATATTTTCATGCAATTTTTACAATCAAGGATGAATTATCGTTATTGGGAAAGCCTCTTGATTTGGAAGATTTACTTGATAAAATCTTGGATGGTTTGGATCCTATTTACAAACATGTTGTGAATTCTGTAAATGCCCGAGATACACCTATTACTGTTGATGCTTTGTAAGAAAAGTTGTTACATGAAGAGTTGAAACTTAAGCCGTTGGGGTCCTTGACGTTTTTGTCTCATCCTGTCTCGGCATTAGTGGTGGCTGCTCCGGCACTTCCCTCGGCCATACCTGCCCAGTCAGCCCCGTCAGTTGCTGCCTCCTCCTCGGGCTCTCGCAGGCACCGGAAGCCGTACCGTGGCCGCTGCCAGGCTTGCATCATCCAAGGACACCCGCTGCGGGATTGTCCAACTCATGGATGGATGCTCCAGCACCTCCCACCTCAACCTGCTGCCCCTCGCCCGCTGCCTTCAGCACCTCCTGCAGCGCCTCCTGCCGCATCTCCCCGCCAGCCTGCACCACGTCCAAGGCAGCCTCCGCCTTGGAAGTCGTTCCCACAGCCGGCTTCCCACTATGCTGCTTCCATGCCTGCTGGTTATGCTCCATATTCTGGTTATTCTTCAGCTGCCTATGGGTCCTCCTATATGCCTCCACCTGAGGCCGGTTTTCAGGCTTTTCATGCTCAAGGTCCGACATATAGCAGTTATGTTCCCGCACCGGGTCCTTCATGGCTTCTTGACAGTGGCGCCACTCACCATATCTCCACCGACCTAGCAAACCTTTCCCTCCACCAACCTTTTCCGCACACTGACTCTGTCTACATTGGAGATGGGAGCGCGCTTCCTATCACTCATATTGGTTCGACCACTCTCCCTACCGCACATCATTCTCTTCATTTACATAACGTATTGCATGTTCCTGCTATGAAAAAAAAACTTGTTTTCCGTCTTCCAGTTGTGTAAGTCTAATGATGTGGCAGTTGAATTTGCTTCCTTTGGTTTTGTTGTAAAGGATCGCAGTTCGGGGACTCACCTTTTGGCGGGATGCACTAGAGACGGCACCTATGTGTGGCCCTCATCTAGCCCCTCTGCCTGCGTTTACTTCTCGGATGCTTATCCTCCCCACACTGTCTGGCATTCTCGCCTTGGTCATCCGGCATCTGCCATCTCTCGTCACATTTTATTGCATTGTCAATTGCCTTATTCTAGCTTCGCACTTAATAATAGTTGTACTGCCTGTAGTTGCAGCAAAAGTCATAAGTTACCTTTTTATGATTCTTCCATTATTTCCACTAGACCGTTAGAGTATATTTTCTCTGATGTATGGACATCTCCTGTTTCATCTAGTGAAAATTTTCGTTATTATGTGCTGTTTGTTGACCCTTTTACTCATTATATGTGGCTGTATCTAATGCAGCATAAGTCTGATGTGCGATCCATTTTTGTTACGTTTCAAGCACTGGTTGAAACTTATTTTTTCAACTTAAAATTAAGTGCCTTTACTCAGATAATGGGGGCGAGTATCTTGCTTTTTCCTTTCACCTTGCCACCTCTGGCATTACCCATCTTACTACCCCTCCCCACACACCCGAACATAATGGTTTCAGTGAGCGCCGCCATCGACACATTGTCGAAACTGGACTTGCTCTCCTCTTCCATGCTTCCCTACCCTTGTCTTTTTGGCCTTATGCTTTTGAGACCGCTGTGTACCTCATAAACCGCCTTCCAACTCCTACTCTACATATGTCTTCTCCGTTCACCTGTCTTTTCCACCAGTCGCCTAACTACTCCAGGCTCCGTGTTTTCGGGTGTTTATGCTATCCCTGGCTTCGTCCCTACTCCGCTCACAAGCTGGATCCACGCTCTATCCCTTGTGTCTTTTTGGGCTATTCCAAAACCCAGAGTGCATATATTTGCCTTGACCCCACTACCTCCAGACTTTATGTCTCCCGTCATGTACAGTTTGATGAGTCGGTCTTCCCTTACTCCTCTCTCATGTCCACCGCACCACGACCTACGCCCTCTACTGCTGACACATGGTGCCCCTCGCACTATGTTCTTCCTCCTGTTGTTTCTCAGACTGTTACCTCTCCGGTTCAGTCTCCCCCATCCACCGCCTCTTCTTCCCCAGCATCCACCCCGCCACAGTCTCCACCTCCGCCACCACCGCCACCATCTTCTCTTTCCACCCATCCTATGACCACCCGTGCCAAAAACAATATCCGCAAGCCTATCCAAAAACTCTCCCTCACAGCTCAGCTTCATCCTTCTCTTGAGCCTTCTACTGCCACTCAAGCCTTGAAGGATCCGAAATGGCGAGCTGCCATGTCCGAGGAGTTTGAGGCGCTTGTGCGCAATGGTACATGGGAGTTGGTCCCTCCTGATGGTATTCAGAACTTAGTCGGCTGCAAGTGGATTTACCGGACTAAGTATCTTTCTGATGGCAGTGTTGATCGGTATAAGGCTAGGTTAGTTGCCAAGGGCTTTCATCAGCGCCCTGGTATTGACTATCAGGAGACTTTTAGTCCGGTTGTTAAGCCAGCCACCATTCGCTTGGTTCTTACCTTGGCAGTCTCTCGAGGCTGGTCTCTCAGGCAGTTAGATGTCAACAATGCATTTTTACAGGGTCGTCTTTATGAGGATGTGTACATGGCTCAGCCCCAGGGATTTGTTGACACTGATCATCCGCACTATGTGTGTAAGCTGCATAAGGCTATCTATGGCCTTAAGCAGGCTCCCAGGGCTTGGTATTCAGAGTTGAGACAGTTTTTGTTGGCACAGGGGTTTCGGAATTCCAGGGCTGATACCTCGTTGTTTCTCTTCGACCGGGCTGGTGTCTCTGTGTTTGTGCTGGTTTATGTTGATGATATAGTGGTTACTGGGTTTGATCCGGGTACAGTTGATCGTTTTCTAGCTGAGTTGACACGTCGTTTCTCTATCAAGGACCTTGGTACTCTGTCCTATTTTCTTGGAGTTGAGGTTCTACCGCACCGTGATGGTCTCCTACTATCTCAGCGGAAGTACATCCTTGATCTTCTGCATCGGACTCATATGGCTGATTCCAAGCCGGTACTTACTCCGCTAGCCACTGATCAGCCGTTGTCTCTCCTAGATGGCACAGCCCTGGATAACCCGACTGAGTATCGGACTATTGTGGGTGGTCTGCAGTATTTGGCCCTCACTCGTCTTGACATTGCTTATGCCGTAAACAAGTTATCTCAGTTCATGCATAAGCCGACTACTGCTCATTGGGCCGTGGCGAAACGCCTGCTCCATTACCTTTGTGGTACTATTGACCTTGGTTTACTTCTTCGTCGTGTTTCTCAGCCGTCCTTGTATGCCTTTTCTGATTCTGACTGGTCGGGCAACAAGGATGATTATACCTCCACGAGTGCATATTGTGGTCTATTTTGGTGGCTCCCCCATCTCTTGGGCCTCTCGGAAGCAGCGCACTGTTGCTCGCTCTTCCACCGAGACCGAGTACCAATCTGTTGCCTCCACTGCTGCAGAGCTCCGCTGATTGTGTTCTCTGTTGACTGAGCTTCGGGTGTTTCTCCCTGCTTGTCCTGTTATATACTGTGATAACGTGGGTGCTACGTACTTGTGTTCTAATCATGTTTTTCACTCTCGGATGAAGCATATTGCCCTGGATTTTCACTTTATTCGGGAACAGGTTCAGCGTGGTATTCTACGTGTGACTCATGTTTCTGCAGCTGATCAGTTGGCTGATGCTCTGACGAAGCCGCTCTCTCGTGCTCCGTTTTTGCTTCTTCGGTCCAAGCTTGGACTTACCTACCGCCGTCCAGCTTGAGGGGGCGTATAGACTAGATGTCCACTTAGAGTAGAGTTCTTTATATTTTATGTTATGTACTTAGAGTAGAGTTCTTTATATTTTATGTTATCTCCCCTTTGTAATTATTATATAAACACATCTAGTGAAATGAAATTTATTATTCTACCAAAAATAATTATTCTACAGAAAAGGATTAGATAAAGAGTTAGATGTTCTTTTGTTTGGGTAGTTTACTAGATGTATTTGTATTTGTCGGTAGGATGTTTGGAATTTCCTTTTTTTCTTCTTTTACATGGGAAGAAGAAGTCTATAAACAGAATCCATTAATGAGAGGACGAGAAAGGAGCACGCTGCTGCTAGAATTAAAAAATGGGCATGAGATGAGATCAGAAAGAAACAAAAGCAAAAGACGATGCTCTAACCAACTCAAGTTTAGTAATTGAATAAGTTTTTTTAGTTTTCAAATTTCAGTTTTGTCTTTCTCTTAGATTTTCTTTTTGTGGAAGTCGGAAGAAGATCAAAAAAAAAATACTGAATGCCACTCTTCCTAAGAATTAACGTATACCTAGAGTAACTTTTACTTTAATTTGCTATTCTCTCTCCTTTTTAAGTGTCATGCTTCTTTCTTCGAGAGTTAATACGATTAAGCTTCAAAGTAAAATTGAATAAGATTATTTAATATATTAAAATTAAGATTAAAATACTTATAAATTATACGAAAACTATACATAAGTTAAATATGTATTCTCAATTCCTTCTTATTTTTTTATGTTATATTAATCGATATTTTTTTTTTCCAACAAAAAAAAAACAGAAAAATTTCTTCCAATTGAAGCAATTGGGGGAAGTTCAGTAGAAATAACACCAAGTAGCCACTTTAAAGGGCTGCTATTTAGAATGCATTCTGAATTTTAGTTTTTCAATTTAAATTGTCAAGACAAAAATATCCTGAGTCATCCTGAATTAAGATTTTTAGTTTAAATTTCATGACAAAATAAATAATGGTTAATTTCTACATAGCATTTCTAAAAATGGCTAAATGTGCACTTACCCCGGAAGTTCAGGTCCTCAGCCCACTGTTTCTTTAGGGCCTTGTTGATCAGCCCTTTTTGTTGCTTCTAAAGTTTTCAAGTCATTGGGCTTTTATCCTCTTATGATACGAATTCAAGTGATTGTTACTCTGTAACGATTAGGCCGGCTACGTTATTTGGTTTGGGCCAGTCGTATCAAGGATTTGCGAATCAAAACTCATGTATAATGATAGATTCCTCGACCAATTAAAGAAATTTTACCTTCTACAGCAAACTATTACAATATATTTATTATAAACCAAAATAATTTTAAAATATTATTACTTATAAATACTTTTTTTTATTTTATACTGAAATAGATATTTATTTTATATCATACCATTGAGGCGTGAAATATGCTAGTTATGTTCTTTCTCTCTCTTCCTTCTCTCTCTATCGGCAGGATTATCAATCATCTCTGTTCTCCCTCAAATCTCTCTCCCTTTTCCATCAAGCAGCCATCGTAGCAGTCATTTTTTGTGGCAATTGTGGACTTTCTAAAACGAAGAGGATAGATCTAAAGAGGGAGTAGGCGAACAGATCTAGCCATGGCTATGGATTGGGCTTTTGGAAATCTGAAGCAGAGTCGCCGAAGAAGATGCTGGGTTTTTGTTCATCTCCATCTTTTGTTTTAATACAGTATATACAGTATTTTGCTTGGCCGGAAAACGCCATCTTCGGCGAACTTTCTTCTCTTTTTTGCTATTGAGTCACACATAATGATACAAATACATTATATTCTGTACATATACACTAAAACACATTGTATTTTGTATAAATATTATTATATTTTCTCATGTATTTATATATTTCGAAGGTCTGTATTTTTTAATACACCGACGCTATTTTTGTGATTTTTTGTTGTTTGAGTACAGTCAAATTGAATACAATGAATTGAATACAATGTATAATAGTGAATAATGAATATCGGTGAATTGAATACAATGTATACAGTCGAATTGAATAGAACAATAAACACCCTATTTCTTGAATTTTTGTTGTTTGAAAACAACTGACTTCAATATAGTGAAGTTGAATAAAATTCAATATTGCGCTTTCCGTTACTAAACATTCATAATCACTATTTTTAGGCGGATTACCTCACCGTATTTATAAATACAGCTGCGCCAATACATGGAATAGAGAATTAAACAGTTGTAATCCCTATTTTTTAGGCGGATTACTTTATTGTATCTATAAATACATCACGCGAATACATGAAATACTGCACAATAGCAACAAAAATTTATAGAATTGATTTTGTTGAGTTAAATTAGAAGCGAAGCACACTAATTGATCCTCTTTCTGTTATTAAACAATTGGACTCCCTATTTATTAGGCAAACTCTGCGACTGTGTTCATGAATACAATAGCGTGAATACAACGAATACAGTCCGATAGCAACGAAATGTTAGTTCTCTCTCTCTCTCTCTCTCTCTCTCTCTCTATATATATATATATATATATATATATATATATATATATATAGTAGCTATAGGAATTTAGTAGCCATTAAATTATAGTTGTTTCTGAAAATTCCTCAAGAATTAACCTAAATAACTAAAAATAACCGATAAATATATAATATGTGTATATTTTATGTATAATCTCTCTCTATATATACATAAATTATATATAATTACTATACAATCTATATATTAATAAAAAAAATAAATTGTAAATCCGACCAGTTATTGTGCAAAGATCCAAAATCATATTGGACAAATACTTTCAGAAACAACGTATTTAGGACCCCTATTTAAGGATAATTAAAGTTTATAAATCTTTTAAAGTTTAACCGCCAGAATTCAACTTTAGAGACGGAAGTTAAAAATTGCAGGTCTGAAGTACAAAACTAAATATACAGCTCATGTTAGTATTCTGTATTTAATAGTCACACTTTAAATCGCATTTGAGTGTCTAATAAATACAAGCCTCAATTATGATGTTAAAATAATAATTGGTCGCAACTTTAAGAATGAGACTTCTTTTTTAATTAATTACATTAATTAAGTAATAACCTCTCTATGGGGAATACATAAATTTATAATGTAGTATAGGTAGATAAAATCTCTTTAAGAATAGAGTGTCTAATAGACTAATAGTAAATATAAGAGGAATTTTTGAAAATTACTATAGTTTATAGCATAGTAAATATAATTTCTCTAATTATTATTCGTACCTATTATTCAATTGTTACTAATTTGTATCACTTATATTTAAACGAGCAAGAAATGTAACTAAAGTGAAATGCAAAAAAAAAAAAGAAAATTCCTATTAAGAGTCTGGTGTGCCGACCAGCTGAGCTACAAGATAGTTACGGACGGTAAATTTGCTAAAACTATAATTTGATGTGTCGTCTAATAAAAGTTGAAACCCAACGTGTGAGATCCAACCTTAACAATCGGAAACCTGCCATCACACGGCCAACTTTGCCTTCCTCTACCCGCTACACTTCCAAGTCAACTGGGTTAAAGAAAATAATACCAATCACTTCTTTTTTTCACTTTTTATTCAGCGAATCTACGGTAGAAATAACTGAAAAGATTATTCTTTGATCAGAATATCTATTCAGAAGAACAAATACGCGATAAAGATAAGTTCTTTGTTTGGTTAGAATATCTGTTCAGCTTCATCAATTCTTGCAGCCTTTTAATTTGAAGGGGTTTTCAGAAAAGGAAAAAATGGAGAAAGTAATGAATATATTGAAGCCTAAGCCGAACCCTCAACAGCTTTTAAGGGATTGGCAACGTAGGCTCCGACAAGAATGTCGGAATATTGAACGTCAAATCCGAGGTAAAAGTTTTTTTTTTTTTTTTTTTTTTTTTTCTCTCTCATTCTGTTTAATTTTTCATTGTCAAAAAGGAAAAGGGTTTTCCTTTTTTTTTTTTTTTTTGGGTGATTGTAAAGTTCGATTTTTTATCTTGGGTTTGTGGATTTTTGGGGTTTTGATCAGATATACAAAGAGAGGAGAAGAATGTACAGAAAGCAATTAAAGAAGCTGCAAAGAGAAATGATATGGGTTCTGCCAAGGTGATTTACTGCTCTCACTTGAACTCTATAAATTCTTTTCTGGTTATGACTGCTAAGTTTTTCTAGGCTGATGCTTATATAAGGACTATAGAATGATAGACTGAGAAATAGTTGAAATTAAGCTCTTTAAATCTTGTCATTTTAGAACCTTACTCTTTAAATCTTGTCATTTTAGAACCTTTTTTTTTTTGGTTTTACACCCGGTGTCCGGTACCCGCATTGGAGCCCGACTATATCCGGATTCGTGCCGCATAGGGTTACATTCGGGGGAAGCGCTCCCTACCAAGGATTTTTCCATACCCAGGACTCGAACCCGAGACCTCTGGTTAAGGGAGGAGCAGTCCCATCCACTGCACGACATCCTTTGGTGGTCATTTTAGAACCTTACTTTATCCACACACAAAAAGAAGTTAATACTTTGGAAAACATGTTGGAAATTGTTAACTTTTGAAGTTTTGTTTTTTTCTCTTAGTTGCTTGTTCATATTTTTAGTTTTTTAGGTTTCAATCTTAGGCGTTTGCTAAAGGACTGGTGAGATCCATCAAAAGTGTATAATTGCTTGTTTCCCCCTGTTGTGCTAATAATCTAGGTCTCTATAACATTGTTAAACTGAGAAGTAGTAAATAGACTTAACTAGATGTTTGAAAGTTTGTTATTTCAAATCAGGAGATGAAAGAGTTATTCTTCTTTTCCAATACTTGTAATTGTGGGCAAAATGAGAAAGAGAAGAAGGATGCCTGAGCTGCTTTTAGAAGATGTTGTTCATCTCTGTCAATGTACTTGATCATTGTGTTGTTTTGCATGAAAAGCTTGGCATAGAAGTGCATCTCTAAAATTTTATTCTGACTTCTGGGTCATCAAAAGAGTTCCAGGTGGTTGACAAATGCTTTGTCCTATGTCATTTAGGAGGTTTCTTAGGCAGCTGATGTGACAAACCACTATGCTTTTTTCCAGACTTTTAGGATAGCCTATTTAAGTATTTAGTTTATTGCTTATCCAAGATTTCTTTTTCTTTTTACGGTAAGAGCATATGTTGAATTCAGACTGATATTGTAGATGGTTATGAGGCATATTTTTGTTGTTTTTTGTATCCTACTGCTTATTCATATCGGACTGTTGATGTATTTACCGCAGTCACTTGCGAAAGAGATCGTGAGATCTAAAAGAACTGTGAACCGATTGTACGAGAATAAGGCACAGTTGAATTCAATATCCATGCACCTTGGAGAAAGTGTCGGTATGATCATTGTCTTGCTTCACTTTTTGTATGTATGTCTATCCTCCTTTTATATTCAGGAGTGTGCATTTGGTCCTCTAAGTTCTTCTTGACGAGCAAGCTGTCAGGAGAACAATATGCATCCATTGAGAACATAGCCTGATAAAGATTGCTACAGTCAATATAGAACTAACGAAAAATACAGGCATTATGCCTCTTATTATATATTGAAAAAAAGATGGAGCATCCATCGAGAGCATAGCATATAATATATGGAGTTTGAAGATGCATAATATGTATTTTGTTATTAATGTAGAGGTTGAAATGCAGAAGCACGATTGTATAGTTTTTTATACTTTTGATTTCTAAAATAAAAGGTGAATATTTTCATTTTACACTGGATGTCTGGGAACAATTTTGGCAAAACCGAATATAGAATTCTGCCTTTCCTATTGATCTTATGATATAAAGGGAGCAGCTAAGAAAGACCCAGACTGAATAAATTAAATGGAAAGGGCCATATTTACCTCTCTACTATAAAAAATAAGTTATATCTACCTTCCATTTCAGTTTCTTAGTATAATTATCCGTACCGTCTGACTTTTCGATCATATTTTCCCCTCACATGTTAAATGTCTTGGTCGCATATTCTAAAGGACACGTGGCTGGCCCTGGTTGAATAAAAAAGACCTGCTGCATTTCTAATTAAAACCCACCAGACTCATACAAATAACCCACCCATTCCAAAAAGAGAAAAAAAGGAAATTGAACTCATTCCACCCATTTCCTTCGAGTTCTCATTCCCCTCTTTCATCCTTTCACTAGTCAGTAGCCAAGTGCTCCAAATTCTAATTTGTTACACTTGTGCACTTCTGATCTAGCAGTTTACTGTTGAAAGTGCTTTTTGGAGGATTGCATGTCAAACTCGGCTTTCAACTTATAAGTTTGTCTTTTTTCATTTTCCCTGCTATAGCCTTTTTGAGGATCGCATCTTAAACTCTGTTTTCTTGTTGATATACTCTGAAAGAAAATATGAAATAAGAATCTTATAAGTTCATGTCTTTGTTCCTTTACCCTGCTATATATTATCAGTTGCATTTACTTTGTTACTTACATCTGCATAGAACATTATATGAAGCTCTCATATCTATTTGACTCCTCTGGTGCTATCAGTATCAATCTGTCCTTGCGAATACAGTCATAGGTGCACTACAGGATTATCTTTTAAGGAGTTTGGACTTAATATGGCGTAGAAGCAGGATTTTGGCTGATTAGAAGATGTGTAGGCCAGTTTTCCACTTCATACTTAATCTAAGATAAAGCTATCGTGGCATTCTCATATCCTCATTTGCTAGAGACCTAATTTTCACAAAGAAATCATCAGAAGAATTGTCTAGCTGAAAAGATTAGCATGGTAATGGTATAAAACTATTCATACTACACTGATTGTTTAGTTTCTTCAAGACTTAGTTCAAAGACTCACAAAGCCTGTTCAAAAGGGATTAATATTTGGTTGATAAGAATTCATAGCAAAATTTGGATTCAACAGTAGGATCCAGTTACTGAAACTGGGAATTCTAAGCTCCAGTTTATGCTTTACATTTTATAAATGGGTGTTTATGCTTAGAGGGAAAAGAGGGGAATGAGAACGGGAAGGAGATGGAGTGGGTTATTATAGAACGGATCATGTGGGTTTTAATTAGAGATATCGGGGCCAGCCACGCGTCTTTTTTAAGATGGGACCAAACCATTTAACGGTGGAGAGCGAATACGACCCAAAAGTATGACGGTACGGGTAGTTATACAAAGAAACTAAAACATAGGGTATATATAGCTTATTTTCAATAGTAGAGGGCCAAATACGACCCTTTTACGTAAAATAAAATAACTGGATATATTATTTTGACAAAACCGATAATTGTATTCTATTTCTATATCCAGGTTGTTAGCAACAGCTAGGAAAGTAGCACCTATTAGAATCTCTGTAGCTAGACAACCATATACTGTTGCTGGTTGGACAACAAATGGAAGCCAACCCTCTTGATTTATACGTAGTGTTAGTTTATTTGTTGGCTTCTTCCAGTGTCCCATTGACTTGTAATTGGTTTTGCAGCCATTGCTCGAACTGTCGGACATTTGTCTAAAAGTGCTGAAGTCATGAAGCTCGTCAATAATCTTATGAAGGCTCCAGAAGTGGCTATGACAATGCAGGAGTTTAGTAAAGAAATGACCAAGGTATATATCTATTTGGCTTTATCATTTTGAGCTTCAATGATATTCTTGATCTTTTCTCATGGTTGGGAATCACCTTTAGACCAGTTTGATTCCAATTCTTGAATATTGCTGTGTGCTAGATAACATAACAGAATCATTGTTTCTCTGTTTGCTATTGGCTGTTTTTTTTGAGTGTTCATACTATATGGAATCCGTGCTTTTACCTCCATCACTTCTCAAGGAAGTTTTCTAGTGAGTCTATTTCTAGCTAGGTGCCAGATTTTTTACTCTCGTCAAGTGTACTCCTTTGATTATTTTCAGCTTCTTTACGTGTAAATGTGCTTATACTAGTTTTTGAAAATCTTGTGTAACTTGATCACAAATTTGTGTTTTAGCTTATAATTGTCTTTCTTAAATGGGGGTATATATTTAGATATCACATGTCAAGTTTTATTTTCTTGTTCCTCGTGCAAATTAACAGCATATGACAGGTGTTACATGGACAAGGGTGTGGGTATAAAATAAGGATGCAAATCTAGGAGTCAGATTCGTCATCACATAAATCTTAGAATTCAGGGATATGTTAGGGTTAAAGGTACTGGTGCTAAGATATGACTAATAAAAATATTTATAGCATAGAATATTTATCATATACTGTCTCTGCTTCATTTTATATGATGTCATTACTATTTGGAGAGTCAAACAATCTTTTATTACAATTATTTCAAACATATCTTAAATGTTTTTAATCAATTAAAGAATTATGACTTATAGTACTTGTTGATGTAGTTATTAGATATGAAAATATTAATTTTTTTGTTAACTAAGAAATCCCGGAGAACTAGAGGTGCACGGTTCAAAACTCGGTTAATCATGGGCTTGCCCCTATGCCCTTCTAAATATGAAAATATTACTTTAAAAATGGAAGAAATAGTTCCAATTGAGACCGTAAATGAGAAGGCCTGAGACCTTCGTTTTCAGCCTCTTCATTCTGTTTGAAATGGATGGAGTATATGTATGTTGTGTGTATATATTTCAATAATAAACTAAAAGTCTTTGAACCAAAACAAGTATAATTAAGTTCCTTTTAAACACCTAATATTAATTCCATAAGTATATCTCGTACAATAGCAGAGTTTTCGAACACTATATATGTATGGATGGAGATAAATATAAAAACTGAAAATCAAATCCAAAAAACCCAGCGTGAGCATGAAGTCAGCCAAATTATGTACGTTATTCCTTTCCCACACCTAGATCGTGTGAGATCGATGCGGATGCAGCTGGCTTTTGATGGTTCCATTTAACATAGTATATGACTATGAATTCCTTCATAATTCACAGAGCATGTGCACTTATTCTTTAGGAGTTCCATGGAGAAACTAGGTGTTTCTTGTGTGACTAGATTGGCTTCTTCTACAAACCTACTCCACCCTCCAGG
>MCJB01032722.1:187393-217699 GCA_002018475.1 Nicotiana obtusifolia | reverse complement strand
GGGGGGGGGGGGGGGTCTGAGAGACAAGTTATATTCGGATTGGGATATTGTATGAATTATTGTTAACATGAATGAGAATACTCTCCGAACAGTTAGACGAGCTTGTTGATATTAATTGTAGGCCTTTCCGGCCTCTTTGGGTTATTTAAGATCTCAGATGCAAGAGTATCCAATAGTTTGTTCCATAAATGTGTTGCAGACAGTCAGTTCTACCCATGTAAATACTGAATTTATACTAAAATCTTCTTTGTGCTGAATAAAACATTAGAGGGCAAGTAGAAGATCATAGAAGTTGCCAAAGCATGAGTCTTGTTTTCCTTCGAGTGATTGGTTGTATGCCAAATTGAATGCAACTCACGCTCACACGTTGCACAGTTGTCTGTGGAAGAAAAACGAAAGCTGATCTCAATGTGATAGACTGTCCTATTGCCTGCCTCCCCCGCAAGAAGCTTCTCTCTCTCTCTCTCTCTCACACACACACACACGCACACGCACATTTTCTTTTTAACTGGAAATTACCCAATCTTGGTATTGCAGGCTGGTGTGATGGAGGAAATGGTAAATGATGCAGTGGACAGCGCCCTGGATTCAGAAGACATAGAAGACGAGATTGAAGAAGAAGTTGACAAGGTTTTGACTGCAATTGCTGGTGAGACTACTGCACAACTTCCTGAAGCAGTCCGAAAGCAGAAGTTAAAGCAACCCGCGCAGGCAGTGGAGGATGCAGAGGTACGTCCTCTCATCTTGTGACGTATTACATAGCATAGATCTTCTCTATGATCAACCAAACTAAATTGATCGACCATTGATTTGTTATTTCTTGCAGGGTGCTGACGAAGAGGAAGATTTAGAAGAACTAAGGGCGCGCCTTGCTAAAGTTAGATCCTAATAAATTGACTTCAACTGCCTAAGGCTTCAATGTAAAATAAGTTTGTATGTGAAGCACAGACCCTTTCTATTTGGGAGAGAGGATAGTAGTACCTTCTGTATCTTAGAATCAGTTAACTCAAGAGTTCTTGTATTAATTATCCAATGTGAGTTCTTATCTTTTTCTCTTCTATGGAAAATGAAATACTATGTTAACAACATTTTGCTGCTATTTAGTAGAATTGGCTGTCCAATATGTATTTACGTGGGATGCTCTCTCTTCTCTTAAATTGTAATCTTAATGCACTTCTATTTTTTGTGAAATAGTTACTCTATTAAAATAGCAAGATTTCTGATCTTTCAAATTTTACATACTATTCATATTTTTAAAATTTTAATTTGTTATCCAATTGTCAATTTTTATTTTTCTAGTAAAACTTTAATTTTGTGGTCATATCTATCGTTTGAGCATTTTTACCATAATTTTAATATAATCTCAATTTCAAATCATTTTTCCCTTCTATCTAATATTAAATATTTTTGAATTTTAAATTATTTCTATTACGTTACTTAATATATATTAGTTCATATTTTCATGTGGCCTTGTTTAACTTTCCCCTTTATTTAATATCATTATCTATTTATATCCTTTAATATAATATATATCAATGTGTGATTTTAATCTTGATATAAATATTGATATTATTTAATTAATACTCGAATTATTAAATTATTTAAATTTATTATTAATAATATTAATAATATTATTAGTCTTTCTATAAATATTTATATTATTTTAAATTAATACTTGAAATTAGTATTAATAATATGAATAATATTATTAATCTGATATAAATATTTATATTATTTTTAATTATTAAATTTATTAATAATATTATTAATATTATTAATATTAATATAAATATTTCTATTAGTAATCTTAATTAAGAAATAAGTTATATGTTGCTATTTCTAGTTATGCTATATGGCTGAATTAGTCCTTAATTAATAGTTAATTAATTAATATGTTACTTGGCTTGAGTATTATTTAATATGATTATCCTTAAATTAATTCAAGTATAAATATTCTCATACTATCTCTATTTTCGTCTTTTTATATTTTTTCCCCTATTACAAAATTTTAATATATCCTTTAATATAATATAGATCAATGTTTAATTTTTTAATGTTGATATAAATATTTATATTATTTTAAATTTATACTCGAAATTATTAAATTGTTTAAATTTATTAATAATATTTTAAAGTATGATATAGTAAAATTTCTAATATTTCGATTTAGTTATTTATTATTAATTAATTATAATTGTTAATTAATGAGTTAATATGTTACATGTAGCTAATTTTAAGATTGCCACTTGGTTTAAGGAGAGGACTTTTTTCTCTCCTTTTAATAATATATAAATTTTAAAAAAAATAAACAAAGCAACTTCCAACACGATGTCACGATCCCCATTCCCTTGACATAAAATCAAGTAAATATTCCATTTTTATCTGACGGACTTGAATAACACCATTCTTTCTATTATACTAATATTTTATGGTCAAGAATGTATGAAAATAGAGAGATGAATTGATATATTTATTGAATCCGTCGAGACTGAAGAGCCTTGAACCCGCAGCTTTCGCCTTGACCGGCAATACTTTGACTGTTGAACTACAATCTCAGAAAAATTAAGTGTATAACCAAAAATCAATTTATATTAGATTACAAATATATATATATATAGAGAGAGAGAGAGAAAGAGAGCATTTGAAGTCGTTTTAACATTCATAATCCATAAAGTTAAATCCATGGCTTCGCCGGATAAAGTTTATCAAGCACTTTTAGCAAGATGGATGATCTGCCGTGTTTAACACTGTAAAATAATAGATAAATCAAGATGTGATCAAAATTTCAGGGATACGTGTGAAATTAATCACCGATAGAGCAAATATGGTCAATCCAATTAGTTGACTATGTGGGCATCAATTTACTAGTGGAATTATGAAACATGCATTCACTGTTGTCCATACTTAAGGTTAGGTGGTTGATCAATAGTTGTAAGCCATTCAAAAACACGATCATTAAGTCAAAAAACATCACTAATTATATTATTTATTGACACCCCATTTTCATGCATGAAAGAAGACTACATGTAGATGCCGTCATTTATAATTCACTACAAAGACTATTTTTAACAAATTGGGATATTTTTAGTCATTCCTTTAATTTCTTCAGCTTAATTGTTTATAATGAGCCGAAAAGTAGATGTTTACCTGATATTATTATTCAATAAATCTCTGCGGAGCCATGTTTGAGTAGTACTCTTTGAGCCATGTTCATCGCCTTGTTGAACTTACAATTACTTCTTCAAGTTCAAAATAAGTGTCACTTTAGGACATCAAGAAAGCATTAATTTTTACCCCCCAAATCTATCCTTAGTATTCCAAAATTAAATGATCTGAAAACTCTGAGGACAAATAAAGTATAATTTGAGAAAATATAAAAAGTAATTTAGCAATTTTTAAAATATTAAATGACACTTATTTTGGACAGCATGAAGTATTTCGTTTCGCTTTATTCCTTTTTTTTTTTGGGGGGGGGGTACTTGTTACAAGTGATGAAACCTTTTGGTCATATTGTAGTTGGCTTGGTACTATTATTACCTTATAATTTCTCCCATATGAAGTTGCGATTTGAAGATTTTTGCCAGGGGTTTGTTTTAATCTAAAGATGTGCTAATTGCAGAACAGACACTGGAAATATTTATTCCTGAAAGAAAATCTGAATTTAGCAATATGATATATATATATATATATATATATATATATATATATATATATATATATATATAAAATCTTTTAATTTTATTGTTCCTACTAAATTGCTTTTGATATATTTTAAAATAGTGTTTTGCAATTGAGATATGATTATTCATCATATATGAGGATCACAAAACTGCTAATTAATTTCCATGGCTGGTGAGTCATGGTTTTTGTTAGGGGATCAGAAGAACACTTGCTTTATTTTATCATTTTATGTAGACTATAGCTTTCAGTACGGTACATATTGTGAATTTATAGGGTTGGTAAAAAGTTCAGATATCACGTGAAATAAGTCGAGGTATGCATAAGCTAGCACAAACACGTTAGTTGTAAACATCAGCTTTCTTGCTACAGAATATTGGATAAGGTTTTTCTCAAACACCATTTTCTGCTATATAGTTATTGCTTCATTCGTTAGTTCTACTACTTACGAATAAAATTTATGGGTGGTCATTTAACTTTGTGTTCATTATGCAAAGTCACTTTTTTTCTTTTTGTTACGCAATAATTATTCAACTTTGTGTTCATTACCCAAAAGTCAATTTTCTTTCTTTTGTTACACAAAAATTATTTTAAATTTGCTCTATTTATCAAAAAAATCACCTTGGCCAAATTTTATAATACTTTTACTTGAAAAGTCTATTACGTCCTTGTATACCATATAATATATTTTTACCTAGTTATTTTACTTATAATTAAAATAGCTTTAAATTATTTTATTTATTATTTTTATAATACATCCATATATTTAATTTTTCCATGGCACTCAATTTGTTTAGTCATATTCAAACATGAACATATTTTAAATATAAAAATGAAAAATTATTTCTTTTTTAATATTTATTTAAAATAATACAAATAAATTTTTAACAAATGATAGTTTTTTTATAGTAAATAAAATTTTTATAAGAAGTTTCAAAGATATTTGTGTTTAATATTAAGTTTTTTGAAGCTTTATCTGTTAATATTATTTATCTAAAAGTATTAATCTGATGTGTCATTTTGCTAAATGTAAATTTTTTATTTATTAAATTAATGAGTATGGCTTAACTGATAAATTAATGAGCTTTAATTTTTATTTTCATTAAACATATTTCATTAAGCATGATTAAGAATGAAAAAATTAAGTATAATTTTTGTTACTGGATGAAAAACAAGAATCTTTGTGCTTTTCCTTTTTTTGGCCTCCATGGAGTCAATGTAAGCTTAATCAAAGTAAAAACAAACATGCTTCAAGTTGCAACTACGTGCCTTTTCCTTGAGTCAATTGTCACAGTCGAAGCTCATGGTATGTGTTGTTCGTCTTGGCATTATAGGTCTCATGAATTTGTTCTTTAAAGCTACGTTATCGAGTCCCAAAGTGTTTATATCAAGTGAATTTGTATTATGTCTTATAAAACTCTTTACCTTTTTTTTATTTCGATATAAAATTCGTCTAGGTGTCCTCTGCATCTCTTCTTCAAAAATTTGCCAATCTAAAAGTATGTCAATTCTTCTCTTTGGCCGTTCTAGTCGGTTTGCCCTCCGTCATGGGCGTCACCATCAATTTCCTTTTCCTTTTTTTCCTGGGCGGACCACATTTGCGTTCCACAGTGAAAATGCCATTTTCTTATAATATATATATCTGACCACATTTGCGTTCCACAGTGAAAATGCCATTTTCTTATAATATATATATCTATATATATATATATATATATATATTGCCTACATTATCCTTTGTTCACTAACATATTCTACTCTAATTTCACCCACATACTTCCTCAGATATTATTATATAGCTGTTTCTATCTGATCTCGTATTACTAGTGTTTTACACAAAGATGAAAGGCACAAATTAAAAAGAATCTTTGACGTCACAAGAATTCAAAACCAGTCTCAACACAATCACCATATATATAATTATTAAGTATAAGTTGTAATAGTGAACTATTGTCTTATTAGTATTAAAAAAGAAAAAGTACAAGCACTGTAGCTTTGAAAAGTTTATGGCTTTCTACCTGCTCTTGCATTAGTGGAAATCCGATTAAGAAGTAACCGTACAAAAACTAACAAGTTGAAATCTGGATAAGAAAGTTGATAAGTGGCATATTAGGAAGGAAAAATAAAAGAGAGGATATATATTTTTAACTTAAATTTTTTGAGGAAATTTTATGCCGAGGGTTCAAAAACAGCCTCTCTACCTTCATCAGGTATGAGTAAGGTTTGCATACGCTCTACCCTTCCCAGACTCTACTTATGGGATTATATTAAATTTGGTGTTGTTGTTGTTGAGGAAATTAATATATGGTATTCACAATTATAAAGTGATGTATAGATCACAGGTTCGAGCTGTGAAAAGCAACCACTACTACTTGCATTAGGGTAGACTGTCTACATCACACCCTTTGAGTGTGATATTTCCCGAACTTTGCATGAATACAAAATATTTTATATACCGTGCTATCCTTTTTGACCATCGTGAGAACAAAAAGGATTTAACTTTAGGTCCTAACTTATTTTTGTTCTCTTTTATTCATTAACAAGGGGTGGTGGTAAGAGTGGTCGGGCAATAGTTTTTTTTTTTAACCATCTAGTATTAGAATCACTAGATTATGTAATTCAGGTTTACGCCGCACAAGACTTAGTAGAGGAGAAAACGCTTATTAAAGGTAAAGAGACTTCATTTCCGTGATACCACAGCCTCTGGTGGTGGTGGTGGAGGCAATAGTAAGTGTGTTGATCCTACAAGTGACAGAGACGTCATATTTGACATAATAATCGATCAATTATTGATTTCAATCATAATTCGTTTGACCCTATACACTAGAAACCGTCTTCTTTTTTATCTCCTTTTCTTTTTTCTTCAATGATATAGTTGATCGACTTAGAAATTTAAGCTGATGGTCTACATTTCTTAAAGTCAAGTAAGTTTTCCAGCTTGGTATCAATTATCATTAAAAAACCAACCGAAAAATAAAATAAAATTAAATAAAAGAATAGGCAATTGAATCGAAAGTACAAGAAAGAAAACAAAACAAAAAATACAAGTACTCCAGGTGCGATCTAGTGTAAATGAATTGAAATGGACCTGAGAAACCAAAGTCTAAATTACCACAGAAGCAAACAGATTAGCTAATTTCTTTCACTTTCACTTCGAATACCAATGTAAATAGAAAAAATATCAAGTATTCTTAAAGTAGTAATTAAAGTGCAGAGTGCAAATAAGTTGGTCTAGACGCTATCATTTTACAAAGAATAAAAATTAAATAAATATATGAAAATATATTACATAAAACATTAGCTGACATCGTATACGGATAAAATCGAGGTTAATGAGTATTCTGATTTCCCTGAATGGGGCAAACAAAGCAAGGACGTAAATACAGGGAATCGGAATCGAAGCTAGGAGCCTCTCGTATCAAGGCCCGAACAAAACACCTGCCCTCGGAGTCGTCGAGACCACGTCCCCCGGATCTGGTTTCAAGACCTCGAAAAGCATTACCAAATGTCTGCGCACGATTAACAAAGGGCGTGATATCTGCGCCGAACCGGATATCACGTCGTGGATCTCGGCCCGTATTGGCAGCAGATCAGTGATTAACGAAGAGGAAGATTTTACCTTTCTTAGAATTGTACTTAGGGTAAAACTCCCCTACAATATAAGGAGAAATTTACTATTAAATGAGCACACTGTAACACACACATCAAGGCAATATAAATTTGTTTTCTCTGTTTCTAAGCTATTCAAAGGCTCTTATTCTTGTTCATAACTATTCATATATATCTTGGCTACGAACCGAAGGCAGATTAATTGTTAAGCCCACAACCGAGCGCAGATTCAATACTGCTGCTGGTTTGGCTAGTTATTCTATCTTTCATTTGCGTATCTAACATTATTAATCACTTGTATTAGATTAACCCACATATCTTTAATACCGCGTATAAATTCAATTATTATCCATTTTAAGGGTAAACAGTTTGAGTCCCACTATGGGACTAAGGATAATAGTAGTAATTTGATACATATTTTCATAACACACTCTATTATACGCTTGTTCTTTGAGATTTTAATTTCAAATCTATCTAAAAATGTCAAGCTCTCAATCTGCACACTTGAACATTAATGCTGAGTCTGGCCACCATGACGAAAATAACAATATGGTACCTAGCAACGAGGTGTACCCTGCTGATCCCAACGAAGTCCTAGTTGCAAACCCAATCGATGCCAACTCACATGTGGCCATCGATGCCAATCTGCCGACCGACCCCAAGAACAGCGTTCGCGGAAGAGCCCGACCAATGGCTCGAGGTACTATTGAAGGTGAAGGCGACGAGATCAATCTGTGGATGATCTTCGAAATGTTGCAAGCCCAACAGGCGGGGATAGCCCAACTGCAGAATCAAAGTCGCACCCCCAACAGAGTTGAGCCCGAACCATCCCGAAAAAACACCTGAAGAAATGAGCAAGTCACGGACAGGCGGGTGAAGCTGAGCCCGGGGCCAACCCCGAAATAATAAAGATGCTTGAGGAACTGACAAAGCGGATGAAATCGGGGGAGAAGAAAATTGAGGTCAATGACAAAAAAATGGAGACTCAATAACTCCAGGGTTGATCAAATCCCTGGGGTGCCCCCGATATTAAAAGGCCTGGACTCTTGTCCAAAAGCCTTTTCCACCGAACGCGGCACCAAAGCCAATCTCCAAGAAGTTCTGTATGCCCGATATTCCGAAGTATAATGGAACCACGGATCCAAATGGGCATGTGACCTCCTCCCATCAAGGGAAACGACTTAGAACATGAAAAAGTTCTGAGAAATCCTGTCATAAGGAGCAATGATATGGTATCACAACTTACCCCCAAATTCTATTGATTCGTTTGTGCTTGCAGATGCCTTTGTAAAAGTACAAGTCGGGGCCATCAAGGTCGAGACCAGAAAATCATATCTTTTCAAGGTAAAACAAAGGAACAACAAGATGCTCAGGGAGTTTGTATCGAGGTTTCAATGGAACGGATGAACTTGCCCCCAACTGTGAATGATTGGGCGTGATGCAATATTAAACACGAAAACAAAAAACAAAAGATAGAAGCAAGACGCTCTGTGAACTATCAAGACAACAAGTAGGAACTAGTCTACTTACCTTCTTGATGAAATCAACGAGTACCTATACTATACGAACAACCCTCAAGACAACGATTGTCTTGCAAATTGTTCGATCAAACAAGGAACGAGTTCAATTTTGAATCACACCAAAATTGGACAAGTTAAGTCACACATTTTTTGGAGCAATAGGGCTGCCGATTTTCTATTCTCAAAATAATGTAAGGTTCCAAAAATAATGAAGTGTTTAGGCTTATATAGAGTGAGCCTTGTCCTAAGTTAACTAGGAAACAAACAACTAAGAAAAAAGGCCACAAATGGCTAAGTAATTCGACGGTCACGCAGGACCCCAAATAACTAAGAATTAATGTGTTCCATAACTACACAATAATCTCAACGCAGTAACAAGCATCACACGCCAAACATCACAATGTGCCTAGAAACGCTTGGCTATTCTTCACCATCAAATGTGCATCATGAAGCTCTTTAGCTTGACTTCTCGTGAATGGTCTTGAAGGCTTAAACGTATCATGATCAGGTTGACCTGCATCATCCTCCCCTTCTTGGGAAGATTTCGTCCCCGAAATCGAACCTTCTTCATCTTTCAAAGCAGCACAAGGAGTCAAGTCAGTGACATTGAATGTCTTAGAAACAACATAATCATCAGGCAGATCTATTACATAAGCATTATTATTGATATTCTGCAACACTTGAAATGGTCCATCTCCTCGCGGAGCCAACTTTCCTTTCCTATGGTTCGGAAATCGTTCCTTGCGGAAATGCACCCAAACCCAGTCACCTTTCTTTAGGTCCAGCTTTTTCCTTCCTTTATTCTTCTTGACTGCTACCTTTTCATAAGCATCCTCCAAAGTTTTCCTCACCTTAGCATGCAATTGGAGCAACGCGGCTGCTCGGTTTTCTCCATCAATGCTAATAGTTGCATCTCTCGGCAAAGGAACAAGATCAAGTGGTATCAAAGGATTAAAACCATAAACAAATTCAAATGGAGTAATGCTAGTCATGCGATGAACAGTTCTATTATATGCAAACTCCATAATAGGTAATCGGTCAGCCCAGGTGCCGGACTTCCCTTTGGTCAAAGCTTGAAGAAGAGCTCCCAAGGTGCGATTAACAACCTCAGTTTGACCGTCAGTCTGTGGGATGTGATGTAGAAAAGAACAATTTGGTGGCAAGATCACCCCCCACAAACACTTCCAAAAGTGACTCAAAAACTTAGCATCCCTATCACTAACAATAGTTCGAGGCACACCATGCAACTTTAATACATTAGCAATAAACAAAGAAGCAACATGTTGTGCATCATCACATTTTTTACAAGGAATGAAATTATCCATCTTAGAAAACCTATCAACAACCACATAAATGCTATCATGACCACCCCTAGATCGAGGCAGCCCCATCACAAAATCCATTGAAACATCTACCCAAGGACTAGCAGGAACGGTTTAGGGAGTACACAAACCATGATTATTAGACCTAGACTTAGCTCTTTTACACTCAAAACACGCTCCACATACTCTCTCGACATCTCGCCTCATCTTAAGCCAATGGAACTGTTCCCCTAATATAGCTAAAGTTTTATCTACCCTAAAGTGTCCCATCAAGCCCCCACAATGCGCCTCACGCACCAACAACTCTCGCCACGAGGACTCAGGTATGCAAACTCTCCCCTTCTTAAAAAGGTACCCATCATGCCACTGATACTTCCCAACCTGCTGCCCACTAGTTATGGCATCACACACATTCTTAAGTTTAGGGTTATGCTCATACACAAACTTAATACTCTCAAAACCCATCAACCTAGATGCTAACGTAATAGCCAAAGCAAACTTCCTAGATAGTGCGTCAGCTACTACATTCTCCTTTCCCTTCTTGTAATGTATTACGTAAGGGAAACTCTCAATGAACTCAACCCACTTGGCATGTCGTTTATTTAGTTTCTCTTTACCTCTAAGATGTTTGAGTGACTCATGATCACTCCTAATTTCAAATTCCTTAGGCCATAGGTAATGTTGCCAATGAGCTAAAGCTCTCACGAGGGCATACAACTCTTTTTCGTACGTAGAGTAATTCAAGGCAGCCCCCTTCAACTTTTCACTAAAATAGGCAATAGGCTTCCCATATTGCATAAGAACACTTCCAATTCCCACCCCCGAGGCGTCACACTCAATTTCAAATGCCTTACTAAAATCAGGTAACTGTAACAACGGGATAGAACTAAGCCTACGTTTCAACTCTTGGAAGGCACACTCTTGCGGCTCCCCCAACACAAAAGGCGTGTCTTTTCTCACCAACTCTGTGAGTGGTGCTCTATGGTGCTAAAGTCTTTAACAAAGCATCTGTAGAAACTAGCTAGTCCATGGAAACTTCTAACATGCGAAACAGTAGTAGGAGTAGGCCAATCTCTAATAGCTTCGACCTTAGATTCATCTACCTCAACACCATTAATACTTAAAATAAATCCCACACAAAAGGCACACTTCTTATAATTAACATATATTTTTTCGGCTCTCACACTTCAAACACTTGCCTTAAGTGATTAACATGGTCATCTAAACTTCTACTACAAATCAGGATATCATCAAAGTAGACAACCACAAACTTATTAAGAAACGATTTAAGCACATGATTCATTAATTGCATGAACGTACTAGGTGCGTTGGAGAGACCAAAAGGCATCACAACCATTCATATAGACCAAACTTGGTCTTGAATGCAGTTTTCCACTCATCAACCGGTTTCATACGGATTTGGTGGTAACCGGGACCAAGATCAATCTTAGAAAACACACTTGAACCACATAACTCATCTAGCATGTCATTTAATCTAGGGATAGGATGACGATACTTTACCGTTATCTTGTTGACGGCTCGGCAATCAACATACAACCTCTAGGTGCCATCTTTCTTTGGGACCTAGATCACGGGTACGCCACACGGACTTAGACTCTCTAGAACTAGCCCCTTAGTCAATAGCTCATCCACTTGTCGTTGCAACTCCTTAGTATCCTGTTTCGATATGCGGGTTTTAAATGGATTAAACATGGCATGCGAAACTATCAAAGGAGAAATAACCTTGCTAGTAAATACTGCCAAAACAATTCAGGATACCAAATTATACGTGATCAAGGGGGACATGAGGTATAACGCCTTATTCGAAAAGCCTTGGGTTCACAACATGAGGGAAGTACCCTCGACACTACACCAGGCACTCAAGTTCCCAACACTGGTAGGAATCAAGATGGTTTACGGAGAGCAGCCGGCCGCAAAAGAAATTTTTGCAGTCGATAAGGTGATCCTGATGTCCTCACTCTCGACATCAAAGAATCAGGAGCAGGTTAGGAAGGAAGAAACTAATAGCAATCACCGATACCGGCCCCGACCAAACCGGAGAAGTAAGGAGCAGGCGAGGATGATGACTACGGAGTCCCTAGGTTGTTCATCGCCCCTGATGATTCTGATGCCACCAAGTCGACGGTCGAGGAGTTGGAGCAAGTCGTGTTGATCAAACACTTACCCGATCGGAAGGTATACCTGGGCACAGGGCTAACTCCCAAGCTTAGGAAAAAACTCATTGAATTCCTTATGACTAACATATACTGTTTTGCTTGGTCCCATCTTGATATGACAGGGATCCCGCCTGAGATAACCACTCATAAGCTGAGCTTAGATCCAAAATTCCACCTGGTTAAACAAAAGAGGAGACCTCAGTCTGAATTCAAGCATGCATTCATCAAAGATGAGGTATCTAAACTCCTTAAAATAGGTTCCATTCAGGAAGTTAATTACCCTGATTGGTTAGCTAACGTAGTGGAAGTGCCTAAAAAGGGAAATAAATTTAGAATGTGCGTAGATTACAAAGACTTGAACAAGGCATGCCCTAAGGACTCTTTTCCTTTGCCTAACATTGATCGCATGATCGATGTGATGGCCGGGCACGAGATACTCAGCTTTTTTGACGCCTATTCCGGGTACAACCAAATCTAGGTGGATCAGGGCGACCAAGAAAAAACTTCCTTTATCACTAAATTCGGTACCTATCATTATAACGTAATGTCGTTCGGACTAAAGAACGTCGACGCCACTTATCAACGCCTAATAAATCGGATGTTCGAAGAACAGATAGGTAATCAATGGAAGTTTATATTGACGACATGTTAGTTAAGTCCCTGTGAGCAGAGGACCATTTGAAATACTTGCAGGAAACCTTTGACATATTGAAGAGGTACAATATGAAGCTGAACCCGAAAAAATGTGCATTCGGGGTCAGATCCGGAAAATTCCTTGGGTTCATGGTGTCCAACCGAGGGATTGAAATCAATCCCGATAAAATCAAAGCTATAGAAGACATCACCGTGGTGAACTGTGTCAAGGCCGTTCAGAGGCTAACCGGGTGCATAACCGCCTGGGCTGGTTCATATCGAGGTCCTCAGACAAAAGCCATCGATTCCTCTCGTTATTGAAGAAGAAGAATAACTTTTCTTGGACATTGGAGTGCCGACAAGCTTTGGAAGAACTCAAATGGACCTTTCGAGTCCACACTTGCACCATACTCCGAAGGCAGACGAGCAGCTGTACCTTACTTGGTGGTACCTGAGGTAGTGGTAAGTGGAGTCCCAATCCGGGAAGAGGAAGGTACACAATTTCCTAGTTATTATGTTAGTAGAACCCTAGGCGAGGCCGTAACAAGGTATCCTTACCTGGAAAAGTTGGCTCTCACTTTGCTAAACGCAACTAGAAAGTTAAAATCATATTTTCAATGCCACCCCATATGTGTTGTAACCTCTTACCCACGAAGGAACGATATGCACAAACCCGAGCTCTCGGGTCGGTTGGCCAAATGGGCCGTAGAAATTAGCGAGTACAATATCAAATATCGACCCCGCACTGTCATCAAATCACAAAATTTGGCAGACTTTGTGGCCGACTTTACGCCGGCCTTAATACCCGAAGTTGAAAAGAAATTGTTGTTAACCTCGGGGACTTCATCGGGAATCTGGACCACCCTTTTATGGACAGTGCCTCGAACGTAAAAGGGTCCGGACTCGGCATCGTGTTGAAGCAGCCTATGGGTAACGTAGTTAGGCAGTCCATTAGAATTGTGAAATTGACTAACAATGAGACCGAGTATGAGGCCATGATTGTAGGTCTCGAATTGGATAAAAGCCTTGGGGCCGAGGTGGTCGAAGCTAACTACGATTCCCTCCTTGTGGTAAATCAAGTCAATGGGACGTTCGAAGTAAAAGAGGACTGAATGCGAAGGTATTAAGACAAATTGCAGTTAACGCTGCACCAATTCAAGGAATGGACCCTACAGCACGTGCCCGAGATCAAAATGGAGAGGTCGATGCCCTGGCTAACTTGGGATCATCAGTTGATGACGATGAATTCAGATTAGGAACAATTGTACAGCTCATGAAATCGGTAGTGGAAGAAGGCCATGCCGAAATAAACTCAACAAGTTTAACTTGGATTGGAGAAATAAGTACCTAGACTATTTGAAGACTGGGAAGGTTCCCTCTAATCCTAAAGACTCGAGATCTCTACGCACGAAGGTAGCCAGGTTCAGCCTGTCCGAAGGGACTTTGTTCAAAAGAACATTCAACGGCCCGCTCGCCATATGCTTGGGACCGGGAGATACTGAATATGTCTTGAGAGAAGTTCACGAAGGCACTTGCGATAATTATTCGAGGGCGGATTCTTTGGTTCGGAAGATAATCAGGACCGACTATTACTGGACCGATATGAAGAAAGATGCGAAGGACTTCGTACGAAGATGCGACGGCTGTCAGAGACACGCGCCGATAATTCATCAACCCAGAGAGCTACTACATTCGGTCTTGTCCCTATGCCATTCATGAAATGGGGAATGGAGATCGTCGGTCCCCTGTAGTGGGCACCTGGTAAGGCTCAATTCATACTGTTTATGACCGATTATTTTTCTAAATGGGTCAAAGCTCAAGCGTTCGAGAAAGTCCAGGAAAAAGAAGTCATTGACTTCATTTGGGACAACATAATATGCTGGTTCAGGATACCGACCGAGATTGTGTGTGATAATGGGAAGCGATTCATCGGCAACAATGTAATAAGTTTTTCGAAGACCACAATATTAAAAAGATACTATTCACACCTTATCACCCTAGTGGGAATGGACAAGCGGAATCTACAAACAAGACCATACTCCAAAACTTGAAAAAGAGGTTGACCGATACCAAAGGAAAGTGGAAGGAAATTCTATCCGATGTCTTGTGGGCATACCGTACAACTTTGAAATCTAGTACCGGGGCCACCTCATTTTCATTGGTCTACGATACCGAAGCACTAATACCGGTCGAAGTTGGAGAACAGAGCCTCAGGTTCCGTTATGCAATCGAAGAATCAAACGATGAGGCCATGAGCACGAGCCTGGAACTATTGGATGAAAGGCGTGAGGCGGCCCTAGTCCGGTTGACCGTCCAGAAACAATGGATAGAAAGATATTACAACCGAAGAGCCAACCTCCGACACTTCAAGATCGGGGCCTTGGTGTTAAGAAAAGTAACGCTGCACACTCGAAACTTAAACGAGGGAAATCTGGGGCCAAATTGGGAAGGACCATATCGAGTCATCGAAATTATCGGCAAAGGCTCGTACAAACTCGAAGCAGGAAACGATGCACAACTACCGAACAACTGGAACGTGACGCACTTAAAGTGGTAGTACTGCTAAGGTACGATCTCATTTACTTTTCTATAATATTATGAATCGGGCTAACACTTGCAAGCAATAGCCAAAGGAGAATGTGACTATTAGGTCTGAAAGCACGCGTTGCACTCCTTTTTCCTTGAACCGATTTTGTCCCAAATGGGGTTTTCCGGTAAGGTCTTTAAAAAGGCAACAATAAATCGTGCTAACTTAGATTCGAAGACCGATTATAAATCGAAGTCAATGGTCGCATCAACAGTATCTGAGCTCTCTCAAGATCGACCTCGAATACTGGGGGCCATCACCCTCGGGTTAAGGTTTATTTGCAAGGAAAGAATGCAACTTTGTACTTGAACAGCTAAGGGTCGGTGGTTAGGATTTATTGTAAAGGGCCAAACGGTCAAGTGAACTGTGCCCACGTAGGCCACCTTAGCCATAACTCAAGCTTTTACGCGCTTTCGATCATGTACTTTACACACAGAAATGAAAGAAAGTTTCTACCTTGCTATTACGTATTTTTACCTCTTAAAGCATCGAGCCTAAGGGCTATCCCTATTAGGGGACTATCGAGTCCAAGGGGTACCCCTATTCGGGGATTATCGAGCTTAAGGGCTATCCCTATTCGGGGACTATCGAGCACAAGGGCCACCCTACTCGGGGACTATCATCTGATATCCCTACTCAGGGACTGTCATTCGAAATAGGTTTGGACAACTCGGGCTACCAAATCCCTGAGGCACAAAACCTCTTATGTAGTGCCTAAACATAAAAGGCTACAACCACCCTGAAAAACGGCTCGGAGATGTCAGAAGCTTGTAATCAAAGCACAAGGCCTTCGTAAAAATTCAAAACCTGCTAGAAGGTTACCCTCAGCAAAAGCATCGTCTAAAATCACTTAAAAATATTGTAAAATTCTCGGTCACTCCGAGTTTTCAAAGCCTCGAGCAAATAAAGTTGCATCGAAGTCAGGGTCTGTTCGCTCATCCGAAAAACAAATGACTTATTACTACATTTGATTATATGCTAAGGCATTAGAAATATTTCCAAGTATGAAAATTATAAAAAGATACTAAAAAAGGTAGAGACTCGAAATTGCCAAAATGGAAAATTTTATATATTCCGGAATGTATTTACAAAGGCCCAAAAAAATGGCCTCAAAATTAAAAAAATATATACACAATAAAAAAACTAAAAAAGTTCTAAGGCATTCATGTCTGATCTTCACTGGGGCCCGATTTGTCGCCAGAACCGTCGGAGCCTTCGAATCCCTCGGAAACTCAGAGTCCTCTACACCTTCGGGCTCGAAAAGTTTCTTCGCCTCGACCTCAAGCTTTATTGCTTCCTCGATCTCGGTCGACAGGTCGAAGCCTCGGGCGTGAATTTCTTCAAGGGTCTCCTTTCGAGACAACCACCTCACATATTCGGCGTTGGTCTTCATGCGAGCCTCGGCTGCTTCAGCATCACTCTTGTATTGGGCCACCATCTCCTCGGCATAAGCAGAGGTTGTCTCCAGCTTGGACTTTATTGCTTCGTGCTCTTTACCGAGGGCGTCGTGTTCTGCGGCAGTCGAGCTTAGCTATGTTTGGAGATCTTCATTCGGCTGAGCTTGCTTGTCATCTTTCTCCTTCGCCACCTGAAGTTGAACCTCTACCGATGACAGCTTTGCCTGGGCGGTTTTCTTCTCCAAAGCCAGCCGGTCCATTTTGCTTTTCCACCCATCAGGCATGGCTTGGACCTCGTTAATTTCAACTCAGTGTTGGTCGATCATGTCAATCTTCTGCTGGACCTGTGAGGTTTGGTCGTTAGTCGCCATGACTAATTCCTCGTTTCTAACTTAAAAGATCTTTACCTTTTCTGCCAGGTTGGCATGTTCCTGCTTCAGGGTCGAAGCTTCCTTCTGAGCTCTATCCAGCTCGGCCTGAAGGACCTTAATGGCCCCGTTTTGTTGCTCGCTAAGGAGCTTGTACATATCCCTTTTTTGAAGCCTGCTCCTTGAGCTCGATCTCGAGCTGATTGACCTCGACCCAGTACTGGAGGAAGCTCTCATGATTAAGTATCGAGGCCTGCAAAACAATGAAAGTCGTGAGAGATATCAAAACCTAAGCAAAATTCAAAGAAGACATAATGATGCCTTACCTGGTTCGGGGCTTGCTGCGCTTCATTAAAAATACACGACACATCCACCTCGTTCATTTTTGTCTGGTCCTCCTCAGTCACCAGGCATCGGAGGTAGCTGGATACTCCCATGGGAGCAGATAGAACCCGAGCATCCTCCGGGACAGTAAGAATAACAGATCTCTTGCGACCGGGGTCCACACTTAGAGCGAAAAACTGATTAATCAATTTTGGGCTCGAACTCAGACCACCAGCTTCCACAGATGTATCCTTCTTCGGGACTTCTATGTCGTTCAGCCCGAAAAAATCTTCCAAAGTGGACGAGTCCACACCATCAAAGAAAGAATGAAGGGGATCGTCCGCGCCATGAACCTCTTCATTGGACTTCTCTTTTCCTGCTTGGGCCCCTCAAGCATGGACTCGGTATAGGACGGCGTCACCATAATTTCTATTACACTAGGCGCTTCCTTCGGAGCGGAGCCGACGTCCCGGTGAGTCTCACCCCCGTATCCATATCGGCTTCTAGAGTCTGAGGGAGATTAGCTCATGAATCACCTCATCGGCTGCCGCCTGCTCCCCGGAAGGGGTCGATCCTTGGGCAATAAAAAAATGTCATCTTCTTTCGACTCATCCCTGAGCCGGAGAAGCGAGTCGGAATCTGGCACCCAAGAGCTGGTACTCTTCTTGGGCTAGCGAGCCGCCCTCTTCTTTAGCTTCACCTCGGGACTTGGGGAACCCACAGGTTTTCTTTTCCTCTTCTTCTTTTGCCCCGCGGTAGCCCCGGTCTGTCCCGTAACTGAGGGATCAACGGACAAGGATACGTCATCGCCCCCTTCTAAAGGCCTAAGATCGGTGGTCGCAGGAAAACCTATAAAAAAGAGAAGAAAGGACAGTATGATGTGAGTTAAGAACACAATAATAGCTATTCGAAGGAGAACCTTACCATGAGAAGGGGCCTCCCATCGGCCCTTCAAAAGCCTGCGCCATTAGCACTCGAAGTATGACATCTGTTTGCAGATGCCTTCGATCCACTCCTTAAGCCGAGGAACCGCATTTAGAGCCCATACAACAGCTGCATAACCACAAATACGGATGATGAGAAAGAAAATGTGGAAAGATTGATACTTAAGGAAGGGCTGCACTTACGAGACGCATTCCACTTCTTGAGGAATGACATAAACTCGGGAGGGATCAGATCTTTGGTCTTCACCTGAATGAAGTGCCTCTGCCAGCCTTGGTCTCGGTCTTTGTCAATACTCGAGAAGGGGACCTTGCTGGCCCAGCGAGCAAGCTTGATTAGTTCCTCTCGGAAGATTTGGGAACTGTACAAACGGAGCAAGAGGTCGATAGTGAACAGACGAGATTCAGTGTTATTCACAAAGTAACGGAGGAGGATCAGGATCCTCCATAGAGACGAGTGGATTTTCCCAAGGCACACCTTGTATCTCTTTCAAAAATCCAAAACAACTGAATCTACCGGGCTCAGTGTGAAGAGGTAAGTATAAACACTTAAATACCCCTCCACGTGGGTAGTAATAGCATCCTCAGGCCCGGGGATTACCTGAGGAGTGCAAAGCACAACACGAATTTGATGCTCGCTAATCGAAGATAGTATAGTATAATATCGTCTCCATATGGATTATATTTATATAATGTTCAAGCACTTCCTAGTTTAATCGCTATTCAGGAGGATCAACACTTGAGTTAAATAATTATGATATAAGTTTAACTACTAAAATAACACAATTGACAATTGACAGCAAGGAATTGGGGATTCGCAAAGTGGTTTCTTATCAATATGAGGGATAAGAGTTTGACAGGATGGGTGTAGGATAGCTATTTGGGACTTAACTCTAGTTTAATTCACTCTAATGTTCTAATGATTCTCACAAATTTTTCAAAGGTGGTGTCAAGACTCCTCTCTTGATTAAATCTTAACTCTACGAGATGAACTAATATAAGCACTGTGAAGTATGCAAGTATGCATTAATGGATTGGTCCTTAAGAAACGTCTCTCGAATATTCTCCTAACTTGATTTAATCAACAATTCAACAAACTCTTCTGATTACTTAAGAGAATCAATGATTTTTGAAATGTACTACTTCCTAAAGAGCAAGGTATAGTAAAACTCCCTGGATCTCCATATTTTGAGGGAGTTATTTTGCAAGATGGCACTATAATGCTCTGTCAGCTTAACAACCGATGTCTCTTCTACTTTTCGCTTCTTGGACAGTATTTCCTTCATGAATTTGGCATAAGTTGGCATCTGTGAGAGCACCTCTGTGAAAGGTATATTCACATGCACGTGCTTGAGCACTTCTAGAAAGCGCTCGAATTATTTGTCTAACTTATCTCTTCTTTGATTCTAGGGGAAAGGTAGAGCAGACATGTATTTGCTCTCTTCATTCTCATTATTTATTGCATCATCATCTTCCTTCTTTTTCTAAGATCTAGTCTTCCCCTTCTTCTTCAGACCATCGTCTATCATTCCTGCACCTTTTTGAATGTTATTATTTTTCTGCTCTTCCGCAATCTCCACTTGTCTTTCAATCGGCTCATCCTTTTGCTTTGCTATTGGATCCTCCAACTCGTGCTACTCCTCAAAGACACTGCATTTACCGTCTCTTTTGGATTTCTTTCAGTATTAGCAGGGAGCATTCTTGGAACCCTTTCAGACAATAGAGTAGCTAGTTGCGCAACCTGTCATTCTAGGTTTCGAAAAGATGTGCCCAGTTCTTTGATAGTTGCACCATGGGTGTCAAGCCTCTCATCTGTCTTGATAATGAAGGCCTTCATTAGATCTTCTATGCTATACTGATTAGACTGCAAAGGCTGATATTGCTGCCTCTACTGACTTTTTGAAAGCCTGGAGCTCCTTGTCCCTGAGGTCTAGAGTTATTTTGCTGCCATGAGTTCAAGCTACCACTTGGTAAATTCCAAGAAAAGGCTGGGTGCCTCTGTCCATAGGATTGAAATTATTACCACTCTGGTAGTTGCCTCTATCAAAACTTCCCACAGCATTTACCACTTCATCTGCAGCTAAGTCCTGACAGTCATGCGTTGGATGACCCATTCCACAGAAATCACAAACTGGTGATGGTTGGGTCTGGACCTTGGCTAAGGTCAACTTTCTTATCTCTTTGGCCATGGCGTCTAGTGTGACTTGCACTGCGGTGTTAGAATCTACTTGATGAATTATTACTCTTAGCAGGCCACTGGTTAGCATCTTTAGATAGCTCATCAAAAATTGCCACAATCTCCTCAAGAGTCTTCTTCATTAAAGGGCCTCCGACTGCAGTGTTCAGAGTTCGTCGTGAGGGAGGTATTAGTCCATCCCAAAAGTCTTGGAGTTGCATTCACAATTCAATTCTATTATGCTAACACTTCCTCATTATCTCCTTGAATCTTTCCCAAGCCTTGAAAACTGTTTCGTTGTCCATCTGGCAGAAGTTGTGAATTTTCCTTTTGAACTTCACTGTTTTTGCAGCTGAGAAGTATTTGTCAAGAAACTTTCTAGTCATATCTTCCCATGTCCTGATTGACACCGTTGGTAAGCTACGAAGCCAGTGCTTTGCATCATCCTTCAGTGAAAAGGGGAAGGCCCTTAAGTAGATCGCATATTTTGACATTCCGTTGTACAGTGAAGTGTTCGTAATTTCCTCAAAATCCATCAAGTGGGTGTTAGGATACTTATTCAACTTTCCTCTGAAGACACAGTTGTTCTGGATAGTTTGAAGCAAGCCTTGCTTCAACTCGAAATTGTTCGCTGCTACTGGTGGAGGTCTGACACCGGACAGCCCCTGATTATAGACTGGTCTGGCATAATCACCCAATGCTCTACCAGGCGTGGGTACCGCATTCTCGAACTGGTCTTCAATCAAGGGTCGATTTAGATTGAATCTTCGATCCCCATCATTGTTGACGGTCTCATCGGCAGCTCTACGGGCTGCCTCAGCTGCTATCCGTGCAGCTCTTGTTGTGCTGCTTCTTTTGTAGCTAAATCTACCTCATCTTCACCATTTTTAGCCATGAGTTTCGGGGTTGAAGGTTGCCCCAAAAAATTTCCGATGAGTTCTTTCTCTTTCCTCAATTGTCGCAGACTTTTTTCTACCTCTGGATTGTATGGAATCAATTCCTTTGAAGAATATCGAGTCATACACCAGAGTCGTCAATTTGTTGCCTGCACACGGAAGAGGAAACCCGTGAAAAATAAAATAAAATAAAATAAATAATTCCCGAATTAGCACCAAAAACTAATTTGAACGCTATTGATTGCCAATCCCCGGCAACGGCGCCAAAATTTGACGAGCACAAAATACAGCACGAAATTGATGCTCGCTAATCAAAGACAGTATTATAATAATGTCTCCAAAGGGATTTGATTTAAACAATATTCAAGCAATTCCTGGTTAATCGCTATTCAGGAGGATCAACGCTTGAGTTAAATGATTATGATCTAAGTTTAACTACTAAAATAACGCAATTGACAATTGACAGCAAGGAATTAGGGATTCGTAGAGTGGTTTCTTATCAATGTGAGGGATAAAGGTTTGACAGGATGGGTGCAGGATAGCTATTTGGGACTTAAATCTAGTTTAATTCACTCTAATGTTCTAATGATTCTCACGAATTCACTCGATGATTAATTCAAACGTGTAGTCAAGACTCCTCTCTCGATTAAATCTTAACTCTACGAGATGAACTAATATAAGCACTGTGAAGTATGCAAGCATGCGTTATTGGATTGGTCCTTAGGAAAACGTCTCTCGAATATTCTCCTAACTTGATTTAATCACAGTTCAACAAGCTCTTCCGATTACTTAAAATAATGCAAAGATAATCACCAAGATATTCCTCTTTCAATTAAATAAACTGATGAATAAAGTTGCAACAATTTAAAACTCCATAAACGAATTCAAGCAAGAACTAGAGATAAAATCCACAAAATATTTATCAAAATACCACATCCGTCAAACCCTAAGATAAACTACTCCATAATCATGGAGGTAGTCATCACAAATATAATTAAAGAATAAGAAAATATCAATCTAACGTTACAATCTAAACTCCCTTATTGAATTCATGGAAAGACGGTGGAATCTCGTGTCTTATAGCCTCCAATTCTAGGTCAAAAGTCCTATAAAAATATCTTCTTGGTGTATTTATACCCTGTAGGAGGGGGCCCAGGCGAAATTACCGTTTTCAAGCCGAAACAGGAACACTACTATGAGAAAATTACACAGACGCGCCGTGCCTCCATGGGCGCTACTGGGGAAGTTTACAGAGCGAATTCTGACAGACAGCAGCAAAACGTACTGTCGCGCCGCCATGCAGCGTGGCAATAGATGTTTTCCAGAGTGAAATGTTTTTCTTCGATTTTTGATATCCAGACTTGGTTCTCGACCTCCGAACGTGATCCTGGCTTAATTTCTTGGGCTTTTACTCATACTTCAAAACTCCAACTTGTTCAAGTTAGCTCCAAATTATTTTAATAGCTCGGAATCATTTCCTGCAAGGCATAAAACACACAATAAGTGCAATACACTAATATTTAAGCTCATACACAAGTAAAATGCAGTAATTAGAGTGCGAACTATGATCAAAACACGTGATTCTAGCCTACCATCACTACTACGTCTTTGCCTTCCCATTTACAGTCCTCTCGGACTGCAGGAAGGACGTCTTCGGTAACGGAGCATATATACCTCAATGCTCATTCACCCCGGTCTTGTTTGGATGAGGGTTTCTCGACCTTGAAGTCGTCCGCAATTAAACAGCCCCCGGAAATAAACATTTTCAAGGGGAGCTCGGGAGCTAGTTCGATGGCAATTGACTCGGTGGCAGCCACTTCGGGAGCAGCCGTCTCAAGAACAACTATTTCGGGAGCGATCGCGTCAGTACCGGCGGTCGGCTGGGAAGATGAAGAGGCAACCTATTGAGGGACTGACTTAGAAGTTTTGGCCATTACTTACTATTTGAGAAAATTTGAAGATTTAAAGAAAAAGTATGGAAGTTTGAAGGAACAAGTTTGAAGGCTAAAGAACAGAGTATGAAGATTCGAAGAAAATTTGGGTAAGAACCTAAGAACAACTGTGAGAATTTGAAGATCAAGGGTGCAGATATGAAAGTTTGAAGGAAGTTGGTGATAGCTAGAAAATTCGAAGGTAGACGCTTGATCGGAAAATGGAAAAAGAACAGGGGATAGAAGCTTTTATAGGGGGAGTATGCGACGCTTCGCATTTGGAGGCAACCAGCCGATGGTTGACACGTATCCGAAGTCAGAGCGACGCGACTGGTGGGATTTTTTGACTTCTTCGTGGTTTCGATTGTAACATACGAGGGGACTATCTGTATGCGGGTAAAACCGAGGCTAATGAGTACCTCGATTTATCGGGATGGGGCAAACAAAGCAATGATGTAACTATAGGGAATCGGGATCGAAGCTAGGAGCCTCTCGTATCAAGGCCCGAACAAAACACCTGCCTTCGGAGCCGTCGAGACCACGTCCCCCGGATCCGGTTCGAGTTTCAAGACCTGAGAAAGCATTACCAAATGTCCGCGCTCGATTAACAAAGGGCCGTGATATCCGCACCCAACCGGATATCACGGCGTGGATCTCGGCCTGTAACGGCAGCAGATCAGTGATTAGCGAAGAGGAAGATTTTTACCTTTCTTAGAATTCTACTTACAGTAAAACTCCCTTACTATATAATGGGGAAGTTTACTATTCAATGAGGACATTGTAACATGCACATCAAGGCAATATAAACTTGTTTTCTCTGTTTCTAAGCTATTTAAAGGCTCTTATTCTTGTTCATAACTATTCATATATATCTTGGCTACGAGTCAAAGGCAGATTAATTGTTAAGCCCACAATCTAGCCCGAATTCAATACTACTACTGGTTTGGTTAGTTATTCTATATTTCATTTTGCTTATGTAACATTATTAATTACTTGTATTGGATTAACCCACATATCTTTAAAACCGCATATAAATTCAATTATTATCCATTTTAAGGGTAAACATGACATAATAATTTAGGTATCCAAATTAAATAAAGTGTTGATTTCTTTGATCAAGAATAGGCTTAATTTCTCATTGCTTTAAGGGACATTAGTCCTTGCGTATACGTTTTTTAAGAGCCACGTTCCCCTTAAGAGAAATAAGAATGTTTCAAATGCTGGATCCCAATGTCTAGGAAATTAATAGTCCTTTACATCCACATACTTCAGCGTAAAATTTTCTTTAGACGTGGTTCCATAATTTTAAGTTATATGGTTCTTACAATGATTTCAAGTTAATATATAATGATAATCGAATTAATACTTGAGTTTCAAATTAAATATTTTATATGTTTTCTAGTATGAATTTACTGGGTTCACGTGAACCCATAACCTTTGCGCTAGATCTGACCTTGTGGGGAGGTATATTAAATCGACACTCGAATTATGTTCTTAAAAATTTAAAAATAATAAGAAGAAATCAGATTTTATATATAATTATAAATTTCTGCTTGTCGTTCCGAGATTTTTACCTCAATGTGTTCTTTTTATTTCAAGTTTCAGCTTGCCTTCTCTTTTCTTTTTCTTTTTCACCCTAGATATGTCGACAGAGTAAATTTGTTTAATATTAGTTAAGAGAGTTTGATCACAAGAATTGTGCAAATATTCTTTTAGCATATTGGACTGTCCTGCGATTTTACTTTATGGACCACTGCTAAAGATGAGAGTGGAAAAAGAAAAATAATTCAAAAAAAAAAATGATTGAAAATGCCGGAATAGCGATAAGGAAATGTAGGCATAAGAATTGCTGAATTATATATTTTAATTATTTCGGAATCATTCAAAACCAATCAACAAAATAAAGAATTGCAAGAGTTATGTATTTTATTTTCATTTATTTTGTTGGAAGAATACAGAAAATTGATCGACGACTACGCTTAACAGATTCAATTAATTAAGTGCATTTAGTTGACGAAATAATTGCGTAAGTATATCAAAATCCACTAAAGCCTTATACTTAATTGTTAATTATAGTATCAATATTCCCCAATTATAATAATTTCACAATTAGGGGGATTTGACAGCTTTCACTTAAGAAATTGTGAACACACCGCCCTTCACTATTAAAAGTTTCTAATCCGATATCCATTTATATAGTGTCATTTAACATCATTAATTATAGCTAAATCCATTTATAATATTCATGTAAACTTCTTTAATGATTGAGATAATATACAAGTAACACCTTAAAGGAGAAAAGCTAAAACATATAGTCAAAATTTCAAAACTAATAAAATAAAATGGGACGAAGAAGTTCAAAAGAAAGATATAACAAAGGAAATGATGGAAACATAGATTTCACTTCTTATAAGATTGTATTAAATTGTTTCTTTTATTCTTGAAAGGGAACTTGTAATATTTCAATTTTTTTACCTTCATATATTTAATGCTAATTAAGAAACTCCCTCCAATTAAGGATAATTTTTCCTTCACAAACATAATCTCTCTCCTAAGTTAGTTTAATGCAATGATAATTTTGGGCTATTTTTTTGAAGCTTTCAGAAAGTTCCAACTATAACTCATTTTGCTCATCGACTTTTAAGGTTAAGTGGACTATTTCACTAAACAAGTTTAACATTTCGTTAAGGGGTTAACTTGAGTTGTTCAAATTAGCAGCATTGTAAACAAAAACAAATGCTGCCAAAATATTTACTTTAAAAAAATGCTAATAAAAAAAAAAGACAGCTCAGTGCACAAAGTATTCTGCATTCACGCAGGGTTTCGATAAGGACCGCACCCTAAGGGGTGTAATGTAGGCAAGTACCTTAATACAAGTATTAGTGGTTGCTTCCACGGCTCGAACCCGTGGAATAATGCTAATTGTATGGAATAAATTCACATTTTCCTTAAAAAATGATAAACCAAAATGTGAAATTAATTAATTACAGAAAATGCTTAATTAATACCGAACCGGCTGTAATATAATAAGTAAAGAGAAATAGATAAAACCAAAAAAGAAGTAAAAAGATGTGAATGGAGAATATATATCATTTCCTATTTCATGCACCTATTTTCCCCCCCAAAATTAATAATTGTCCAAATTAGTAGCATCGTAAACAAACCGTTAAATCCCATGTTTCTTCCCCCACTTTCCTCCCTCTTTCACTTTCACACACATACACACAGTATAATAATTCATTTCACACTCGTATTCCCTCCTTATAAATAAACTTCTACACTCTCCTCTACAACTCAAATATTCTTCATTCAAAATCTTTAGTACAAAAAAATGGCTTCTTCTTTCTCTCTAATTCCCTTTCTTGCTTTATTTCTTGTTTCTTTCTCTCATATTGCTCTTTCATTATCATCAAAGTCTTTCTTGCCTTTTCATAAGCCTATAATAAGCCAGAAAAAATTCCCAGTAACAATGGCTGAAAAATTCATTAGACAACTTAACTTGTTTCCTAAACATGATATTAATATTATTTCTTCAAAGGATAATACTGCACTAGCCAATGAAGAGAGATTATTTGAGAAGAAATTGAATTTACCTTATCTTGGTGATTCTGGTGCAACTGTCCAAGACTTGGGTCATCACGCTGGTTATTTTCGTCTTGCACATACTAAAGCTGCAAGGTATTGATTTTATTTTATGATTATATTTCAATGCCATTATTGAGTTTATTTGAAAGAAACTCATAGAGCAATGGTAAAGTTATCTCTATGTAACCTATAGGTCATGGGCTCGAACCGTAGAAGCAATCATTAGTACTTGCATTATGGCATACTGTCTACATTATACCCTAGGATTGAAGCCCTTCCCGGACTCTTGGGGATGCTTTGTCACCGGACTTGTCTTTTATTGTTTGAGTTTCTTTTTGTTTTCTTGTTTTATTAATGCAAATGTTTTGTTTTGTTGTAGGATGTTCTATTTTTTCTTTGAATCGAGGAGCAACAAGAATGATCCAGTAGTGATATGGTTAACAGGAGGGCCAGGATGTAGCAGTGAATTGGCTTTGTTTTATGAAAATGGACCTTTTAAATTATCTGACAACATGTCTCTTGTCTGGAATGATTTCGGCTGGGACAAGGTTCTTGTTTTTTTCTTTTTAATATTTTGTATATTTCTTTACTTAATATTAGTTGGATTAGATATTTTGGATACGATAAAGAGAACATGGTATTAGCAAGTTACTATATTAAACTTTTTCCTATCGTGCAAAGTCTCTTTTTACCAACCAACTAATCTTCTTTGACGTTTTTGCTGTTCATTACTTGTGACTTGATAGAATTTTTATAAAATCAGAAGTAGTTCAACTCTTGTTATTGACTAATATGGCGTTTAAATTATGTCCCCATCTGATCATGGAGGGTTAGTTTTCCCTTCTCTTTCTTCTCCCTTCTTTTTCATCATTAACTTTTTGTAATTTTTTGTTGTTTTGATTATTGATCAATGATTTCAATTTGTTCTTTGAATTTTGTTATGCTAGTTTAGTAATAAGAATAATACTTATTGGGAGTTGACAGGTCTCAAACCTTATATACGTTGATCAACCAACGGGGACTGGTTTCAGTTATAGTACTGATGACACTGACATTCGTCACGATGAAACAGGTGTAAGCAATGACCTTTATGACTTCTTACAGGTGTGCACCCCTTTTTCTTCAATTTTTGTGTGTTTGCTTTACTCTCAAATGGAAAATTTGATTAATACTAATTCTAAATATACAATGTATTTGAGAATAGGAATTCTTCAAGGCGCATCCTGATTATGTAAATAATGATTTCTACATTACTGGAGAATCATATGCTGGGCATTATATTCCTGCATTTGCTTCTCGTGTTAACCAGGGAAACAAAAACAAAGAAGGACTTAACATAAACCTCAAGGTAACTTTTTTCTTAAATAGTATGTCATTTTTCAGTATTTTCAACTTGTTTTGGTTGGACTTACTTATATGGCTATTTTGATCAGGGATTTGCCATTGGTAATGGACTCACCAACCCAGAAATCCAGTACAAAGCCTACACTGACTATGCTTTGGACATGAAATTGATCAATCAAACTGATTACGACGCCATAAATGAATTGTATCCACAATGTCAACAAGAAATTAGGCTTTGCGGTAACTCTTTATCCCACTTACTACATGCACCCATTTTATGTTAAATTGTCAGTGTATCGAAGTTAATTCACAAAAGAAAAAGAAAGAACCTTCCTTCAATTCAATAGAAAATATTCTTTACATTTTTGGTGAATATATTGGTAGGAAATGGTAGTGATGATGCTTGCTTGGACGCATTTGGTCGTTGCACAAACATCTTCAATAGTATAATGGACGTTGTGGGCGATAAAAATGTAAGAATGCAGAACTTCTTTTACTCTTTTTTATTCAATGAGACAATAGTGTCATGTAACTACAAACACATTTTATCTCTAACCATCAAACTAATTTGTGATCTTTTACCTGCAGTACTATGATATCCGCAAGATATGTCAGGGGTCCCTCTGCTATGACTTCTCGGGAATGGAAACTTACCTCAACAATGACCAAGTTAAGCTAGCCCTTGGTGTTCCCAACAGCATTGACTTTGTTTCCTGTAGTTCTACAGTTTATCAGGCGATGGAGACGGATTGGATGAAGAATCTTGAAGTAGGCATTCCTCAACTTCTTGAGGATGGTATCAATCTACTCATCTATGCTGGAGAGTATGACCTTATCTGCAATTGGCTTGGTAAGCTTCATTCACCTGTGACACAAATCGAATTCATATAATAATCCAAAAGGTACGAGTTAACGACTAAACTATTGTTTCTTGACGTGGACAGGGAACTCAAATTGGGTGCATGCAGTGGAATGGTCTGGGCAGAAAGGTTTTGGGGCTGCACCATCTGTTTCTTTCACAGTAGAGGGTGAGAAGAAAGGAATTCAAAAGAGCTATGGACCTCTGACTTTCCTCAAAGTCCATGATGCAGGTCATATGGTGCCAATGGATCAACCTAAGGCAGCACTCGAAATGCTTCAGAGGTGGACTACTCAAGGCAAATTGTCCTAAGAAGATCATCTTGCTCACATGTGAAGCGTCAATTTAAGAACCACACTTAACTGAAACAGATTTAACATTTTTCCAGCTTTATAATTCCATCAAAACATAGAAAATCATGTAGATACATTTCACCTTTCAGGTTACCCTGAAATCTGTTCATGAAATGTTTGTCTTTGAGGTGAATATATTCTTCTAAGATTGGATTAAGCATAATATATAGTGAAGCACACTGTTTGCTCTTGAGATTTGTTATTCCCCTACCTTGAATTATGCATCGCACAGTGTCAAAATAATTAATCAGGTAAAACATTTTGCATCTAAGATCTGCCAAACATTTTTCACAAAAGGCTATTGGGGCACGGTACTCAACAAACAATTTTCTTGTATAAGAAAAGGGCATACACAGGCAAATTCAACAATAACTGAGAAAACATCTCAACAATTCTGATTCATTATCAATCTTCAATATTCTTTTGCAATTTCTTCATGTGGAAGGAGGTTAAACAGAACACCTAGACCAATATAACTAATCTATTTTCTAGCTTAACCAAGATAAAGAACTGGTTGTTTCAGTATTTCCTTTGCCCTAACAATTATATGATTTTTAACCAACGTTTTCAGAGCAACAAATAGATGGATTCCCCCCCCCCCCCCCC
>MCJB01032722.1:173271-187373 GCA_002018475.1 Nicotiana obtusifolia | reverse complement strand
CCCCACCCCCCCCACCCCCCCAACCCAAACCTCAGCATCTAAGAACATTTTAAACCCTGAAATATTGCTCAATACTTAAAAATATTCATCCTTTTTTCTCCTCTTGTTGGTGAAGCTCAAGCAGTACGAGCACAACACATTAATTATCACAGCTAGATCTATAACTTTATATAGTTTCTCTTAATAACTTTAGCTGATTCCAAAAACGAATACACAGCTGATCCAATGCCCCAACCCCTCTTGCTCTGGTACAAGCTATATTGACATACCAACTTAAAAGGAAATTCTACAATCAGATATTTGGACTAGTTTAAAAAACTATGTGCTTGCCCCTGCACCTACTGTGTTTTAACTTTTAAATTATATTACAACCAAGATGATTACACGGCTGATCCAGGTCCCTATCTGTCTGGCTCAGATACACTTTTATCAACTTTATACCCGACTTAAAGAAACTTCTCTAGCTTGAAAGATGACATACTTATCACCTGCATTTCCTATCGGTTAAACCAGTTTAGTTACATCAAGATTGTTTTTTTTAAGTCCAGATATCCTCTTTTTGAATAATTGAATAGCACATATAGCATGGGGCAGTTAGATTGCTCACTAAACAAATTTTGAGCTGCTCTCAAGATTGACTTCACATTCATTTAATGCGTATATTTTCTGAAGAGACGTGCCCCATGATCTGCCAAGCTCAAACATGTGGTTAAAGGAGAAAGTAATGCTTAACAAAAGATGCATTCATCTGTACACAAACATTAAGGCTGCTCAAGAAAACTTTCATACACAAACACCTGAATACAATAGCTACGAACCACCTTGTGCTCGATATAGTTCCCTCAAGGTCTCAATCACAGGTTGAAAACCTGTCCGCAATGGCAAAACTGATACCACTCTTAGATGTCGTGCATTCCCATTCTTTGGTTGGGACAAGGTGACTTTCAACATTTCTCCTTCCAAAGCTCTACCTGCAGCTGCAGCTGCATAAAAACATTCTCAGATCAGTCAGAAGAATTAATTCCTCTTCATAATGGCACAGGAAAACATCCGAAGAATAATGGAATATTAGATTCTTGGGACCGCCTTTTTCAGCCTAACAAAATACTTTCTCTGTCCCAGTTTTGACTGGACACAAAGATATTAATTTGATTTATGTACTATGTTTAGCAATAATAGAAGAAAATACTAAAGTAATGGTTAAAGTTTAGTTTGAAGGAGAAAAATCTCAACAGAAATATGAAATTTGAATAGATTAATGAATTTGAAATAAAATTGTATCAACCATTTTAGGACGTCCCAAAATGAAAAGACTGTCGAATAAATTGGGACTAAGAGAATAAGTTTCATCAGAATTTTCAATTTCTACAGAAATGTTCTCATCATTTCGTATTTATTTTTTTTTATTTTTTTTAAAAAACAATAATTGGAATGCAAGTTCAGTGACGTGACTCATGAAGCTGAAGTGGAAGTGAGGCTTGATACACAAGTCTATCCCTATGAGAGAAAGTCTCAAGTATCTTGGGTCAATAATCCAAGATAATTGGGAGATTGACAAAGATGTCACACATCGTATTGGAGCAGGGCGGATGAGTGGTTGTTAGGTCGACTATGTTGTATGGGACGAAACGTTGGCCAATCAAGAACTCGCATGTCCAGAAGTCGAAAGTAATGGAATAAGGATGCTGAGATAGATGTGTGGGCATACTTGGAGAGATGCGGGAAGTGAGGCTGAGATGGTTCGGGCATAAAGAGGACGTGCTCAGATGTTCCAGTGAGAAGGTGTGAGAGGTGGGCCATGGTGGGTCTGAGGAGAGGTAGAGGCAGGCAAAAAAAGCATTGAAAAGAGGTGATAAGGCATGACATGGCACATCTGTAGCTTACTGAAAACATGACTCTTGATAGGAGAGTATTGGGGTCGAGAATTAGAGTAGAAGGTTAGTAGATAGTCGAACTTTTCCTTTTTCATACCTGTAGTATCATCATTATTCGCGGATTTTCAGATCTATATTACTACCCTTTGTCTCTTTTGCTTCGGTTATCTTTTTACCATATTGTTGTTACTGATTCTTGTTATTGCTTCTTTTTTCACGGTTTCCCCGTTACGGTATTTCTTTTCAACTATGTTGTGACTAAACTTTTCCTTTGCCTATCGGAAACCACCTCTCTACCTACACAAGGGAGGGATAAGGTCTGCATATATATTACCCTCCCCGGAACCCACTTATGGGATTACACTAGATTTATTATATAATTACCAAAGCAAATGGGAAGCAAATTATAACTCTTAACATGATGATAGAAGCTAGGGAAAATTTGCATTTTTTATTTACTATTCCCTTCTGTCCCAATTTATGTGGCACACTTCCTTTTTTGGGTTGTCCCAAAAAGAACGCCATCTTCCTACACACAAAAATAATTTAACTTTAAACTTCCCAGTTACCTTAATTAGATGATTTATAGCCTCTGTTGCACTGACTCTCCAAAATACTGCCGCACCCGTGTCGGATCCTCCATAAATACACTATTTTTGGAGAATTCGACATGCACCCGGCAATATTTTCGGAAAGTCTGAGCAACATAGTTTATAGCAACAGAAATGCCCATTACTTGTTTTAGACCAGGTGTTTCAGAAATTTTTCTTTCTTTCTTAAACTTCGTCCAAGTCAAAGAAGTCACATAAAATGGGAGGCAGGGGCGGATTTAGGGGGTTCACCCAAACCTCCTTCGCCGAAAAATTACACTGTATATATAAGGCAAAATCTATTTTTTACCTCTATATATTATGTTTTGAATCACCTTGACACAACCCAAAAGCATATCTTAGTGGTCAAGGAATTCAAAACTTTTGTAAGGTCACTAGTTCAATTCCAACTAGCCTGCCTCCGCCACTGATGGGAGGGAGGGAATACTACTTGTCTCAAGCATAGGTGAAAGTGACATTGTTAACTGCAAAATGTAAAGCAACTGTAACAAGTTGAAGAAATGGGAAATAACAAAAAATTGGAAATTAATTCAAGTTACCAGCAAAAGGATGAGTCTTGGCAAAATCAAAGAACTCATCAGCAGAGCAACCAAACAAAACCTTAGCCGCTCTATCAAACATTATCACCACAACCGCCTTTTTGTCTGTAGCAATAGACACCTGCAAAAAAAAACCAAAATTTCAACCAAAAAAAACCCCTAAAATTCATTCCACATGCTTCAGGCATATTCAGAATCGTTTAAGTTCTATGCAATAACATTGTAAAATTTATTTAAACAATCAGGTCACTTATAAGGTGATAAACATTGACTGATTACCTAGTAAAATTGATAAGTAACCTGTTAACAACATTACACACTGGTACTGTAAAAAAAATCTTTACACTGTCAGCACTCAGCACATATACTCAATCAGGTTACATATAAGGTAAACAATTAAACTAAAAAAAAGGATGAAACTGCACATAAGGACACAAAAAAGAATGAAATTACATACAAGGACACGAAAGAGGCGTTTGGAACCAGAAGGAGCAGGGTTGAAGAAGCCATTATTGTTAAAGTTGCAGTATTTGCAAATGGGAATTGAAGAATTGGGAAAATGGGTATTGGGAGAAGGGTCAGGGAGGGTTTTTTCACAAACTGAGCAGACTGTGTAGTAAAGGTTGTTGTGATCAATGGCTACAACCATGCAATTTATTGTTGCTGGTTTGTCTATTTCTGCAAATGGTCTTTTTGTGGGATTTGTTTGGTTATTGGAGGTTTCAGGATTCATTGCCGCTGAGAATTTTTCTCGGTCAGAATGTTGTTTGTTCGAAAGGGTAGTGGAAGGTGAAAGCTGCTGTTGAGTAAATAGTTGAATCTGGAATGGCGTGTCAGGGACTTTTCCGGATTCGAAAGTTGCGATTATAAGTTAGATTCACATATTGCGATTTATAAGTCTCGCCGGAATTGCAACTTATAGATTGATTGTGATGCCGGGAAGAGAAGAGTACGATGTATGCAACCTTATGTCTACCTTGCAAGTTCGGAGAGACAAGATATCAATTAAACAATTAAGTGATAAGTAGTAATAGCAATCTAAGAATAAGTAGTAATAGCAATTTAAGAATAAAAAAATATCATAATGATACTAATGTCATCGAACTAAGGAAGACAAAGGGAAATACTAGACTGTCTACTAATATTCTTCCTTAATCCTCGACATCCGCACCCTCTTATCAAGGGTTATGTCCTCAGTGAGATCCAAATTGCGACATATCCTACCTAATCACCTCTCCCGTCTTTTTGGCCTACCTCTATCCTTCCTCATACCCACTAAGTTTAACCTCTCTCATTTCCTAACCCGATACATCTGTGCTTCTATTTTTAACATGCCGAACCATCTCAACCTCGCCTCCCGTATTTTATCCTCCAGCAGAAACCACTCCCAATATTATCTAAACTAGTATGCTCATACGTTCATATCAACATCCTCATTTCAGTTGCTTTCATCTTCTGGATATAAGAGTTCTTGATTGGCCAACACTCTGCCCCCACACAACATAGTCGGTCTAACCATTACTTTGTAGAACTTACCTTCAAGTTTCAGCGGCACATTTTTATCACACAAGAAACAGGAAGCGAGCCTCCTCTTCATCCACCATGCTCCGATACAATATGCGACATCCTCATCAATCTCCTCATCACCTCGTATTACTGACCCAAAGTGCTAGTATGACTTGTGTATCAAGCATCATATCTATGTCCGCTTTTGCGTAATGTTGTTGAACTTGCACTCTATGTATTCTGTCTTGGTCCTACTCAACTTGAAACCTCTAAACTCAAGTGTCAGTCTCCAGACCTCCAACCTCTCGTTAACATCACTTCGCGTTTCACCAATCAAACTTATGTCATCTATAAATAACATACATCATAAAATCTCACCATCTACAAATAAATACAAGTTGCATTTAGGTTTATATGTCCATTTATAAATTGTGATTTAAAAACGCACTTCTCACTTTATAAATATTTTTTAAAATGCGGTTTTTGCATAGTTTTAAAGCCAAAAATTCCATAGTTTGGAAGAAAAGTTGGGTAGGGAAAAGAAGGAATTTTGTATTTCACGAAAAGAAAATTCATTATTGATCCCGCTATAAGTTGGTATCTACTAGCTATGCAATTTGTATTCATTTTATCTTCTTTATATTTTTTTCTCAATATATATATATATATATATATATATATATATATATCAAGGATATGTAAGAAACTAAGAAAAGATTAAGAATGTAAGGAACAGGAAGCAATAAATAAAGAATGTCTCAGGCGGCAAAGCCGACCATATGCAAACGTATGCTAAATAAAATGCAAGTATATTAACACAAGATTAAAACATAAAATCTGGCGGCAGAGCCGACCAGAAGTATTATTGATAACAAGAAATTAAAATACGGATATTAAAAAATTGAATCTTAAAAGCTTACAGGGTATAGAGCTCTTAAGTGTTGAGAGGGTTTAGAGAGAGGGAATGTGTAGAGAGAATTCTGAAATTTGGGAGAAGAATTGAATGCCTTCTTCCCTGAGTGAGGGGGTCTATTTATAGAATTATAGACTGTGCTACAGTGAAAGTGTATAGTGTTTTGCTACAATGAAAAGTGCATAGTAATCTACAATGATAAGTGAACAGTAATCTACAGTAACATTGCTACAGTACTTTCTGAAAAATTCTTTGCCGGCGTCATGTCTGATGTCAGCGACAAATTGGTCCTGATTTTGACTTATTCTGGGTCACAGTCAGGGTCATCCTCTTCTTCTGATTGTTCTTTAGACGAACTAGATGAATGTTGATTGGGAACCTTTCCCTTGAGCTGTTGCACGAGGTTTTCCATCTCCTGGATGTAGTCTTCTTTGCTGGTAGAGCCTGCTAACTTTGCTTGAACTAGCCTTCTCTGCTGCAAAAATGAAATGTTTGCTACATCTGTAGGTGACAGAAATCTGGGGTTGCTGGAAAACCATTTTCCAACTGCTGGTAAGTAAGTTTCCGTGGCATCCCTCCATGCCTTGTACCACTTACAGTAGCCTTGAATTGCTAACCAAGGCATACCTCTGAATCCTTCCCATTTGTGAAAAATAAACTTCTGGTGTATATCCATGGGATGTGGAATTTGAGGGAAAATTGGAGCAACTTGGGAATGTGCTGGTCTCCGTGAAATCTGAAACAGAAATACACAAATCCTTCTTTCACTGGTGGAGGAAATATATCCAGCCGTGAATAGGCCACCATTGGTGCAGAAACCATTGGGAAAAATCTACTGGCAAGTTTTTGCCCCAAAGAAGAAAATATGAGTGTTTGTTGTACGGTTTTAAAAGGTCAGCGCATTAAACCATGCATCCCTATAATCATAGTAACTGAAAAATTGGGGAGAAAATGGCTGGGAAAGTTTTCTGATTTTCATAGGGTGATCACCCCATTCCTTCGGCGAGATGATTTTGTTTATCCACACTGTGATATGGGTAATATAGGTTTGGGTTTTATCCAAAAAGGGTTTAAACAGACAAGAGTGAGTGTCTGTAAGGATAAATTCAGAAAACTTCTGTTTATGAACAGGAGTTTTCTGGAGAAAGTTAGATGTTGGGTCGAGCATCTTTTTGGCTACTACTAAAGGGTTAGAATCCCAAAAATGTGGCCCGGTTTGGACAAGTGAGTAAGTCATCTCGTTCTTAATATATTGAGGTTCCCCCGAATAAGGACCTACTGAACAAATTGGCTGAGGCACGGGTGAAGAAAGTGCCTGCTTAGGCGCACAAGGCACCGTGCTCTGTGTAGTGGGGCTTTTGGCCACCACTTGTCCTTTAGTGGGGGTTTTTACCACCACTTCTTTCCTTGTGGTGCTTTTAGCAGCCACGGTTGAAGTTGAAGGCGTGGTGCTTTTTGCAACCACAACTGAAATTGGAGGTGAAATAGTTCTGGCAGGAGATATGTCGGCTGCTTCAAGGAGTTGCGCCATCAACTTCGCCACTTCCTCTTGGTCGAGAGGAGTCATAGGTGTTTTTGAAGTAAGGCCCATGAGTTGTATCCATTTTTCAAAATCTTTTGCCATCCACTGTGAACCATGCGGCTGTGCAAATTGAATATCATCTTTAGAAGAGGGTTCTTCTGCGGCGATATCTGCCCATCTTCGAGGTTGGGCAATTGAAATTTGTTTGGCCAGAATTGACTGTGATGAGACCACCATAGTCTGCAGGCGATCTACATTTTGGCTGGCTTGGTCCAGCTTATGTTGTTTGCTACTTTTTTGCAGTTGCTGTTGTTATCTGTTGTTGTTGAACAACTGCAGAAATTGAAACATCTTTAGGCTGTTGTGTGGCAGCCTGCTGTTGTTGCTTTTCATCCGGAGCTGGTAAGGCTAACCGCGGGGGCTTTGGTTTTTTGGCATTTTATCTGCCTTGAAGGAATTCACAGGTTAGAAAATCAGGTATGGAATTTGAGCTTCCCTTTTATATATTCAATATCAAAATTCAAAAATTGATAAAATAGCTTGCCATCTGGCGAAAATATGTTTTGAAGCAATATTTTGCACATCATTTTGCAAAACAGACTTAGCTACCTTGCAGTCAATGTGAAGCAAAAACTTTTGGTTTAATAAATCTGATTAAAATTTCGATATGCATAAAACAATTGCCAAAATTTCTTTTTTAATTGTTGGATAGTTCTGTTGTGAGCTATTCCAGTGTTTTGATGTAAAAGCAATGATACTCTCTTTATTATTTTTAAGTTATTTTAAGATACCACCATATCCTATGTCTGACGCATCTGTTTCTACTATTTTGAAAAAGCAGATAGATCGGGGAGACTAAGGAGAGGGAAATTCTTGACTTTCAACTTAAGTTGCTTGACAGCATTGCTTTGGGCATCCGTCCAAGGAACTGAAGGCATTTTCAATCTGTCGTGAAGGAGATTTAGCAGAATGCTTAATCCCGGAATGAAATTGCAAACATAGCAAGAAACCTTTGAAGTTGTGTCTTGTCCGGGATTTGATCTGGGAACTTGTCAGCAAACTGGAGAGATCGCTGAATAGAAGCACTGGTCCCTTGTTGGATGTTATGACCAAGGAACCTGATGTTTGTCTAGAATAAGCTGTACTTAGTTCTAGACAGAGCTAATCCATTTTCTTTGATAGTGTTAAAGAAAATGCCTAGATGTTTGAAATGTTGGTCAATGTTTGTTGAGAAAATTAAGACATCATCTATATAAGTTATAACAAAACCAGAATATGGATTAAAGATATCATTCATTATCTTCTGAAATTCAGAAGGGGCGTTCTTTAATCCGAATGGCATCACGTTCCATTCATACTGTCCAAAAGGGACTATAAAAGCAGTTTTGTACCTGTCTTTTGGGTCGATCTGTACTTGCCAAAATCCAGATTCTAAATCAAATTTAGAGAAAATCGTGGCAGCATAGACTCTTTGTAATAAGTCTTTCTTGTTAGGAATAGGATACCTAATCCATCTAAGTGTTGTGTTAAGAGGCTTATAGTTGATAACCAAACGGGGGACTCCGCGCTCAATTTCGGAGTTTTTATTGACGTAGAATGCCGCATAACTCCAGGGAGACTTTGAAGGGGAAATTATCTTCTTGTCTAAGAGATCATTGATCTCTTTTTAACAATGCATTATAAGCTCATGATTCATTTGAATGGGTCGAGCTTTAGTTGGGATGTTTTTCTCGTCAAAGTCAGGTTCGTAAGGAAGCCCAACAATGTGTCTTTTACGTTTCCAAAATGCCATTGGCAAATCGGAACAAAGCTCCTGTTGAATCTTAGCTTCTAAACTTTTAATTTTAGAAGAAATTACAGAATCAGTTAACTGCTTCTGTATCCTTTAGAACGCTACATCTTCTTTTAAAAATATAATTTGTTTTTCTTTATTTTGCAAAGAATGTATGACTTCATAAGTTGGAGGCTTATGGAAAGGAAGAAGGACGTTGCTTGTGGGATAATCCACATGAATGCCTTTATTTGTAACCAGGTAAGGTTTGTAAAGTTGAATTAAAGGAGTACTAGGATTATTGTACTACAAAAGTCTTTTGCTAAGAGAAATGGAGTCTGTATGAACCAGTTCGGTTCCTCTGTAGGCGTTCCTTGGTTTTTACGAAAAACTTGGTTGGAATGACACCTTCTTGGATGCAGCTTTTGTCTGCTCCAGTGTCAAATAAAGCTATGCCAGTCCAAACAAAAGATTTACTGACGATGAGAGTTACCCTAACATGGTATTTCTGAATCCTTATAGAGGAAAGATGTCCTAAGAAGGATTCTGTTCCATCATCGTCTTGGTCAGAGGTTGCAACTGCCTGTACAACCTCTTTGAGCTTTTGTGGCTCATTAGACAATTGTTGGAGGACAAGTCTATCAAGCTCTTATCTTGCTCTTATTTCCCTAATTTCTTCTTTTAGGTGTGTTATCTTAGATTGAAGGTCTGAGATTGTCACCTTTGAGACCTTAGGATTATCAGAGGAAAACCTCTTCAAAATATCAGTAATGTTATAGGTATTAGCTACCTGGGGATGATTTTGAAGAGTTGATGATGAGGGTGTCGAAGGTTTATTAAGGACCGTCTTAAGTTTTCCTAAATAATCCTTTTTAAGTTCAGGATCTTGAAGATCACCAATCACTTCAAGGAGAAGATCTTGTTCTTTCGTGAGAATATTGATCTGAGGGAGGGCATCTTGGTCAGACTCCCTTGAAGATGTAGTAGATGAATTTAAGTCATCTTCTAGGATGTTGTTAAATTGTTCGTCGTCAGACATTTCATTATCTGTAATATCCGAAGATTCACTTAATTCAACAAGCAATTTCTCTATTTTATTTAGAGTAGGTTCGTCAAGTTGTAGGCTCTTGATCTTTTGAGAGACTTTGCAAAGTTTGGCAATGTGGCCTGGCTTTCCACACTTGAAACATTTGCCAGTGGAAGTAGAAGTCTTGCCATCTTTAGTAAAGGATTTGGGAGACTTTTTTTTTTGTGTAGGAAATTTCCTATTTCTATTGGAATTGTATTTTCTAATATTGGAAGAATCAGGTTTTGAACTTCTCTTCCTATGAGATTTACTTTCGCACGAAGGAAGACCAAATTGTTCGCAGAAACTTCCCTAAGTCCCTACGTCTTTGTGCCCTATCTTTGGCAAGTTGCCTAAGCATTTTGTCTTGCCTACAGATTTTAAGTGCAACTTGTTGAATTTGGTTAACTATCTGGCCATCTAGAAATTTCTCTTTCCAATAAGGGAGATTCCCATCTAATCTTTCGTAGATCCTGGTCAAGAAGGAATCCTAATACCACCTAAAATTTGAAAGAGTTTTGCACTTGAGATTGTTAAGTATTTCAGAGGATTTTTCTCTAAAGATACCTGGGCAAACTAGGAATGTTTTGATGATTGTGTAAATCAGCGTGTTGGTGGAATCAGGAATTGTTTCACCATCTTTTAGGATTGGTTGTCCTAATTCATCTAATTTCACGGCTTGGAAAATTTGTTGTTTTTCCTCGTCACTTAAGTGGGTACCTCACCATCCCTTAAGTTGGCCTGTAAAACCAGCGACTAAGACATGGGTAGTACTCTGGTCGGAATAGTTGTGGGAGGTTTTGTAAGCAGTTGCTACCATGGTCATCTGCTGTAATTTTGGCAAGTTCAGAACATGCATCGATATTCCACTCATAGATATTATGATCATTATAATTATTCTACATGGTGTTGGGTCTTTCTTCTAAGACTATATCTGGATGTGTGGCCCTAGGGTAATAGAGTTTTTTAGGCTTTCGCCAATTGAAAAATTCAGATTTAATAGGTGCCATTTATAGAGGAGGCTTGTCTTCTAGAGAAATTTGTGAAAATTGTTCAGATTCATTATCAAAATCAGTATCTCCTAGAGCTCCTACGATCTTAGAAGAAGAATCTTCCGTCTGTTGGACTGCAGTGTCCTGGATTGTTAAGGATTTTTCTATTTCCACTATTCTCAGACGTAGTTCAGAGAGTTTGGGAGAATCTGTAGAGCGGTGCATAACAAGTTCTCTAGTATGGGTTCTAGGGATCTCGTATGGTTTAAATAAAGGAGTTGTAGGAGTAGAGGTTCCTACTGTTGGTTTCTTCAGAGAAGCTGAAGATGAATTTGAAACCAAGTATTCTCCAAGAGTTTGTAAATACTTGTTAGTGTAATTATTTTGTTCAAAAATATTTTTAATACCTTTGCCACTTGCCAGTGATCGGCTCAGTGTCAGCTATCTTTTTGAAAGGCGAGGCTGTAACGGAGCTGCTAGCAAAGTTTGTCGAAAATCCTTGTGACAGAGGAAGTTCGGAAATAACTTCTTCGCCAGTATTGGTTTTCCATATTTTTGAAACATTAATTGAGTTTGAAAAAGGGAAATCGATCCGGTTATAATCAGCATAAAGTTCAAACCTTTCAAAGAAATTAATTTGTTGTCTAATGACATTTAGACTATCATAGAAAATTGTTTGAATTTTCTTTCTTTCTTCTCCTTCATATTTTTCTAAAAACCAAGTTCTTTTGAAAAGATTTTTAGGAGAGTAAAATTCCTTTTGGAGACCTTTTTTTTAATCAATTTCAAATTCTATCTCCAAAGCACCAATGATGTTGTCATCTCCTAATTCGGCACCTAGTGATGTGTAGGTAGGAGAATCTGGTCGGTTTTAGGTAGTGTCGGCAGAGGGAACCGTTTCTGGTTTTTCTACCTTATACCTAGCTTGTGGAACTCTAGATTCGAAGTCTACTGTCTCGATTCTAGTAGGATGTGAAGACACTAAATGTCTAGCAGAATGAATCGGTGAAATTTCATACTGCGAAGAGGCAGAGGAACTTACTCTTTGGCTAAGGGACCTCTGAAAGAAAACTAGCACAGATCCGGAAGGCAGTTGTTGGATCTGGGAAATAGTCGTGTTTTGTGGCTTTTGAGCAGGAGTGGCATCCTGTAGAAGCCAGTTTTCCGAGAGGGAAACCTGATTCCAAGAGATTGGTTGGGATGGATAGATGGTTGGATAGATGAGACCTTTGCAGGTCTGTCTGGAAGAGAACTGTTTCACCTTTGTGAGTAGTTCTCATAGCTCCAGTGTTAAAGGCAAAACTCATTGCCTTATATTGGATTCTGTAAATAATTGCTACTGGAAGAGAGCCAGCCTTAGTTATAATTAGAAGTCTTAACATTTAGGGTCAAGGCATCTAAAATATTTCTATCTTTAAGGGAGACTGTAAAGTTAGGGGAAACAGTCGAAATAAATTGATCCATTGCAAAGATTGGTTTTCACCATTCCTAGCAACGAATCATTGAATTCTAGGAATCTAAAATCTCTAAGACAGAGTAGGAGTGATGTGTAAGTCCTTCTCTGGATAAAGGCTTAGCAGCTATTTGTACTAATCCAAAATGGATGTAATTATATTTCTTCCTATATTTTTCAATAAATTTGATATTGAGAAGTTTGATTTCCTCATGGTCTGATTCCAGAGGAATAGTTTGCTCAATGGTAGACATGTGATAATCACTTGTCAAGCTCTATTTTTGAGACTTGTAAATTGTTGACTGGGGATGTTTGGGGATTTTTCAGTCGTCAATTGATTGTTGTAAATCAGATAAACTAATCTCTTCTTTGAGCTTAAAATTGGAAGAAGAGGAGGAAGAAGAAGAACTCGTAGATCTAGACGAGAGAGAGTGAAAGTAAGACATTTGAATGATTAAAAAGCTTCCTATCCTTGGCTCGAGAGACCAAGTGGTTTCATAAAGAAGTTATTCAAGTTCTTAACGCTACTATATGTAGAAGAGTCAGATCTGGTGTTAAACTTCATAGATCTATAGCTTTTAAGGCCTTGTGAGTTCTGTTCAGATTTTATCTTACTATAGTGCTTAGCGTTAGATATGGAGGGTAGATCTGTAAGTATACTAATTCTTTTACTCAAAAGGGCTAATGTTTATGATTGTTCTACAAAAAATTACTTCTAAATGACCCAAAGGTTTTTTAAACCATCTGCAAGCCTACTAGGTACATTTACATGCATCACCTCGCCATAATCCCTGGGAACCACGCTTACAGTGCAGATCCGAAAGGATGCCATTGCCATTTCAAAGATTCTTCGTAATACAAGCATATATTTAACCATTTTATGGAAAAGAATCAGTAGATCTACAGATCTATAATCAGATCTAGCATCTTTGCACTATAACAAGATAAAGAAAGAACAACTCTTTAACTTAACCATAATGTTAAAGAGATCCTCGAGTTTGAAACTAGATTTGGCAGTACCACATAACAGTATGTTAAAAATAAGAATCACATCCTTACTTTCCCACTGGCTCTGATACCAAAGAATGTATGACTTCATAAGTTGGAGGCTTATGGAAAGGAAGAAGGAGCTTGTGGGATAATCCACATGAATACCTTTATTTATAACCAGGTAAGGTTTGCAAAGTTGAATGAAAGGAGTACCTAGGATTACTGTATTGTAAAGGTCTTTTGCTAAGAGAAATGGAGTCTGTATGAACCAGTTCGGTTCCTCTGGAGAGGTCATGACCTTTACAGAAGGAAGTTTGTAAGTGATTTTAAGTTTTTCACCATTGGCGGACCGTAGGCATTCATGGCTTTAGCAGAATGCTTAATCCCGGAATGAAATCGCAAACATAGTTGACACAACCAAGAAACCTCTAAAATCGTGGCAGCATAGACTCTTTGTAATAAGTCTTTCTTGTTAGGAATAGGATACCGAATCCATCTAAGTGTTGTGTTAAGCGCTGAGTCCCCCGCTTGGTTATCAACTACAAGCCTCTTAACACAGTACTTAGATGGATTAGGTATCCTATTCATAACAAAAAAGACTTATTACAAAGAGTCTATGTTCTGCCTTTAACACTGGAGCTATAAGAACTACTCACAAAGGTGAAACAGTTATCTTCCAGACAGACCTGCAAAGGTGGTTGCCCAGGTATCTTTAGAGAAAAATCCTCTGAAATACTTAACAATCTCAAGTGCAAAACTCTTTCAGATTTTAGGTGGTATAAGGCTTCCTTCAGGTTTATATATATATATATATATATATATATATATATATATATATATATATATATATATATATATATATATA
>MCJB01032722.1:155730-173003 GCA_002018475.1 Nicotiana obtusifolia | reverse complement strand
TATATATATATATATATATATATATATATATATATATATATATTCTTTAAATTATGCATAAAATTAGGTATCTCTACAATACAAAAAAATGTTAAAAGAAGTTGGAGAAAATATAAAATTAAATATTAATGATTAATTAGGTAAAAACTTGAAATCTAAAGAACTCCTAAAAAAAAGTAATATTTGAATATAAGAAAAATATATTTCATAAATTTATTTCGCGCTTTAAAATTCTCTAGTAAACTCACTACGAGGTTTTGTAAAAATGTATAAAATTACTTCTATAACAAGGGAGATACTTTAATTTTTTGAACTACATGAGAGAGTGTCCTTGAATCTCATACCTACAAAAGTTTCCACAACTTTTTATTTTTTTATTTTACCATCTTAAAAATTACTTGCTCCACTGAAAACTCGAAAAAGCGCCAAAAATAACCTTGTACTATTTGAAATAGATCATAAATACTCTTCGTTTGTTTTTGTACCAAAATTATCCTTGCCGTCCATGTTTTGGACCATAAATGCCCTTAGCCCTTAAAACGTTAGCATTGCCACTGGAGCTGACATGGCAATCCAACTGAGTTAAATTTGTTGACGTGGCCGTCCACCTAGACAGCCTAAACATGGCAGAAATCCCCTTCCTTTTATGCTTTGTTCTTCCTTGTTGAACTTTAATTACAAAAAAGAATTTAGAAAACTGAAATCCACCAAAAATAGTTCTTCCAGTATTCTTGTTTAAGTTGCTCTCCGGACTTTGAAACTCCAATTTCGAAGTGTGCGGAAGATTGTTTGAAGTTGTACCTGTGTGTTGAAGGATCGAGCTCATTGACTGGGTTTTAGGGTCAATAGATCTGAGGCTCAAATCTTAATTCAAATGGTTGATTGTTGTTGAAAAACTTGTATTTGTGTGTCAAAATTCGAAAATAACTGATGATTTGAAACCTTCTTGGCGAAATTCTTTTAGTTGTTGTTGGGTTATTGAAGTGCAGAAACTTTGTGTCAAATTTTAAGAGTTTTAGTTGTATGTTACTGTAAATTGCCTGGATATTGCGATTGAAGCTGAAAATTGAACTTTAACAACTGATTTCTTGATTTGAAGATCTGAACTAAAACCAAAAAAAAAAAAAAAAATTCATGGAAGAGTTCCTAAAAGCTTGAATATCTGAAAAAGGGTTTTGTAAATTTATGACTGGTTTGATCTAAATCTTACTAGGGATTGTTGGGGTTGATGTTGTGAAGCTACGACGGACAAGCATAAAAAAATTTAGATCAAACCAATCATAAATTCACAAAAAAGAACAATGGAATTTTTAATCAAATCATAAACCCCAATCATGCAAGAACTATTTTGGTATTTTTTAATTTTTTGATTTATATTTTGTACTACGATTTTACAAGGAAGAACAAAGCATAAACTTTTCGCCATGCTGGATTGCTTAGGTGGATGGCCATGCAAGTAAATTTAACTCAGTTGAACTGCCATGTCAGCTCCAATGGCAAGACTAACATTTTAAGGGGCATTTGTGGTCCAAAACATAAACGGCAAGGATAATTTTGATACCGAAAACAAATGGAGGGTAAATGTGAGCTATTTCAAATAGTTCAAGGACAATTTTGTCCCTTTTCCGTTTGAAAATTTAACTGGAAAAAAGGAAGTAAAAGGTACAATCACAGCAAAAGCAAAGTACAACTGAGATAGTAAAGGAGAAGCAGGCATTAAAACTTACGGAACTCCATATTTAGGACACCGCCTGGCGGCGAATTGGAAGAGAAATCGCACAATCTGATCAGGTATGCCACATCTAATTTGAGCTTGTTTATTGTTCACTAGGAAAAAAATTCTTTTTTTTTTTAACTTTCAATTTTTTTCACTTGCAATTGCTGGATTTTGCAATTTATCAGCAAGTCAAAAAAAAAAAATGTTGAATGCAAGAACCTAAATTTGTTGGTCCATACACTTGTTTTGCTTTCTGGGTGGTTGGTAAAATACTGTTTTTTTACTTTGTTAGAGTGTTTGTTGATACTTTTATGCTATTATATAGCTACATTTATCATTCTTGTTATTAGAACTTTAAGAAAATGAAAAGAAAATTCACAACAATAAAATAAAGAATAGAACTTTGACTGCTATTTCTGTGACATTATCAGTTATGGAGTAAGTTCTTGTTTTTTTCCCACTCCGTATGTTATAACTCATAAACTTCTAATTCTGCTAAATAGCTTAAGATTAATTATGCAAACCAAAATTAGTGATTGAAAAAGATTGTTATTTTCCAAAGAATAAAATTACTTATTGTTATTGTTTCCCTCCCCCTTTTGACAGCAACACAGATTTCACCACGGTGTTGTGTAACTCAGTGCATTGTTCACAATGGAGCAAGACAGGTTTGTGCTCTTCCAACTAATACTTCATTGTTTTGATTATTTGATTTTTTTTTTTGGACGGTTAAAACTGCTTAAATACATTAAACATTCATTGCCACCCCCTTATAAAATTTAACCTCTTAAACCACATTAGTCATCAGTATACACTATTTTATTGTCCTTATAAAAAAGTTCACTGTGAAATATTTTCTTGTACAAATTACTTGGACACCGCGGAGAAACCAGGTAAATAACATGCTCAAAGTCATTCTTCACATCTAGTCAAGCTATGATCAAGGAAGATTGAGGCTCATTTTTTCTGCTGACATTATTCCTAAACTTTACATACATACAGATATTGTTATTGACTTAACTCATAGTCTTCCTTTCATCTCCTATATGGCCGTTTTTGCTTATGATTTTCTTGCATTTGTGTTATCTGCTAGTCTAAAGTCTAAACTCATAGCAGGTTAAATTCTCCACACACTTCTGCAATTTGCCTTGAAGTTCTAGGCCATCAACTTCAGTTTTGCCAGGTAATTAGGCCTTCGAAGATAGTTTGCATCCTTTCTTACTGCATGTATTGCATTTTTTAATTGAGAGAGAAAGGAACACGTGAATCATGATTTTTATTTTAATTTGACTTAAAGAAATCAAAATTATGGAGTGAACATCAACAATCTCCAAAGAGAGCCGTTATTTATCTCTTGCTGTCTCTTGTCAAAATATTTGTCTTTAATACCTTATAACCTTCTGTTTGGAGGTCTGTCCTCCTCTAATTTCCACTAGTATATCTTGAATTGTTGACCTTTCTTTGTCGTGTTAATTATGACAGGATCCTAATTCGAAGCATTTAGGCACTACTGTTTGGGATGCATCAATGGTTTTAGTAAAATTTCTGGTAAGGATTAAAGTCTCCTCTGATACACTTCAGCTTCTATTTCTTCAACGGAGCTATCATCTATTCATAGAAATAATTTGGGTTTCTAATTTACTCTAAGACTCGTTCAGAAATTTTTGTCCTTGCCATGATACTATACTCCTCTTTCTCGTATTTTTTAATCCCTGCTGCAACTTTTCATCGTCTTTTTCCTTTTCTGAGTGATGACTATAAATAGAGGGAGCAATGACTTTAAAAACTGAGCCTGTCTGTTCAGATATTCATGCTTATATACACGTACTAATATATACAGCTTTGAGCATTCATCTGGGAACTTATTGATTTGAAATTATAGGAAAAGAACTGTCGAAAGGGGAGGTTTTCTCCATCTAAATTGAGAGGAAAGCGTGTGATTGAACTTGGAGCTGGTTGCGGTGTTGCGGGATTTGGTGAGCTGCCTTTATTTTGTTAGGCATAGTTCTTTTAGATGTCATTTACAGTGAGGCACTTATTGTCTGAGATCGACCAAATCTCTCCACAGGCATGGCATTGCTTGGATGTGATGTTGTTTCAACTGACCAAATTGAGGTTTTGCCATTGCTGATGAGAAACGTGGAGCGTAATACTTCCAGGATAATGCAGACAGGCTCAGGTTCAGGTTTCAGCATAATCTGCCATTTGGATCATTTTAGCTTTTTGTACTGTATACTCTTTATCATTTGTCATCTTCTTTTTTTTTTTTTTGCAATGCAAATTAAACTCTCTTCTGTTGATATCTTCTACGAACCTAACTTTTCCTGTTAACCTAATGGTGTTTCGTTCTATCAAACAGAAAGCTGCAAACTGGAATTTAATTTTGAGCGTATGTGGTTGTATTTAGTATGATCTGACTGAAAGTTCTATTCCTTGTAGATTCATTTGGTTCCATAGAGGCTGCAGAGTTGGACTGGGGTAATGAGAATCATATAAAGGCTGTTGAACCTCCATTTGACTATATCATTGGGACTGATGTTGTAAGTTTTATCATCGATAGGGTAGTGGAATTCTATTTGCTCCTTTGCAGGCCTTTGCTTTTCACTGAGAATAAATTTCTTTATCTTGCTAAGAGATAGGAGACATACAGTTTACCTGGGATCAACACAAATACATATTGCATTGCCAGTACCAAAAATTTAAGGAACCTGTATCCCTGATGATTTTCTATGGGGCATTTCACTGGTATATTGTATTTTATGCCGATCTTTAATTCTGGCTATGATTTTTCAGCGTGTAGGGTCTATCATAGATGAGAGTATGTCAAAGTAGCCTTTGGTTTCTTCTGCACACTGGAAATCGTTTATGAAATATAAATTAGTGCAGACGCTGTACCAGTATCGTTTCCAGGAATCATCTTAGGCCTTTTTCTTCTCTAAACTATCTAGTTCTCTGAAATAGGTGTATCCCCAAAGATTGCTGCTTCTCTCCTTGTCCAAGATTGTTTACTTTAAGCAATATTCCGCTCCCCACCATTTGATTGAATCTCAGGAAACAAAGAATAGTTAAACGTCCCCTTCTCAAAAAGAAAAAAAAGGAAAAAAGAAGTAGTTAAGCATCTCTCTAGGATCTAAATTTCACGCCAGCATTTCCCTTTGGGCTGTCAATTAATCAATAGAAAGTAACTAGGAAACAACTGTCTTATTTCTATGTTGTAGTTTATCTGCACTAATAGTTACCTGTCTTTACTAGGTTTATGCAGAGCATCTGTTGGAACCACTTTTGCAGACAATAATTGCACTATCAGGACCAAAGACGACAATCTTGGTGTTGTATCCTTTCACCAGTTTTATAGAACTTGCAAAAATTTATTCTCTTATTTCAGAGCTTCTTTGTTATTATTAATAAACTTTTCATTTATAGTTGGGTCATGAAATTCGATCAATAAATGTCCATGGAAAGATGCTTGAGATGTGGAAGAGTAATTTTGAGGTCAAAACTGTTCCAAAAGCAAAGGTAACTTCCAGTCCTGGTAACATCTCATACTAGCCGTCAACTTGGTCAGACATTCTCCTATCATCAGTTGTGTGTATATTCTGGAACTTAATTATGGTAATCTTTTCTGCGGATAGTAGCAGTAAACTTTGCATTTGGAAATGGTTTTGTTGATTTTGTGTAGAAAGGGGTTCCAATGAATAATCGGGAAAAGGGCCAAATCTACCCCTCTACTTTCAAATATTGTTTACATTTAACCTCCGTTATACTTTCGAGGCATATATACCCCTACCGTTAGTGAAGTATTCAAATTGACCCTTACTTTTAACAGTGCTCCAATGTGGCAGTGGACCCAACTATTAAATTGCCACGGTGGACGCCACGTGTGTATTAATATTTTCTTATCTTTTGAAGAAATAGAAAAAACTCCATTTAAAAGTCTTCTCCTTCATTCCTCATACCTCCACCATTAGTGGACTCATCACTCTTTTATGGCCGCCGGCCACCCTCCTCAGATAACCCAACAAATTTTCTCTATCTATCCCTCCCTCCCTCTTTATCGCATATGGTGCCTGTTCAAAGTCATAATTTGGGGTTTTCTTCTAGAGTGGGATTTGGAAGTGAATTTTATGGTAGCTAATAATGGAGGCTCAAAAGACCAGAAATAGATGCGACACAGAAAAGTATTCTTAAAAAAGTATTATAAAAATAATTTGTGTTTTTTAAGATATATTGTTAGAATTTTTTTAGAAATAATTTTGTTTAAAATGGATGCTCTTCAAACACAGAAAAGTATAATTGACCAATGGCGATAGAGTTATTCATTCAACAAGTTCAACAATTCAAACCGCCGCAGTTTTTATTCCTACTATATTATGTCAATAAAAAATAATTGCCAAGCAAAATGAAAAAAAATTAATACTAGTAAGTTTGTAACATAAAATAATATGAAAAGTAACAACAAAAGAGAAATACTATTATATTGTGGGAGTGACAGGCTGCTAGTTGAAGGTTTTCGTTGTTCATTTTGGATTTTCTTTTCTCTTAAAAAATAACATGCAGATCTTCTATTTCTAGCCATGGGACTTTCATCCCAGTGAATAAATGAGTTTGTACGTCCAGTTTCTGATCATTGTTCTTTTTTTTTTCTTAGTTAGGAGTCTACTTTGCTGTCTAGATATTACAGATACACAGTAATGGAGGTATGAAAAATGAAGGAGAAGACTTTTAATTGGGGTTTTTCTTATTTTCAAAAAATAAGAAAATGGTAATACACACGTGGCGTCCACCGTGGCAATTTAATAGTTGGGTCCACTGCCACATTGGAGCGCTGTTAAAAGTAGGGGTAAATTTGAATACTTTACTAACGGTAGGGGTATATATGCCTTGAAAGTATAACGGAAGTTAAATGTAAACAATATTTGAAAGTAGAGGGGTAGATTTGGCCATTTTCCCTAAATAATCAGATTGACCATGGATGTTTCGTTGCATTTTAAGTTCTTGGTCCCGTATACTCCAACCGTGGAGCTGATATTTTGCGTCTCCAATCTGTCCTATGTCCAGAGTTATGGTTGTAGATCAATTAAGATTTTTGCACATTCATGTTAACTGATGTGGACCTACTTTTATCCAGATGCATAGTACTTACCAACACCCAAGCATCCAGTTATACATAATGGGCTTTAAGCCACAAGGAAATACCTCGGAAATTGTTAGAGAGATGGCTCAGCAGCAGACCGAAGAGGTTGGGGAAAGAGAAACTATGCATGGATCAGAGGAAGATGATAGTAAATATGGGTTTAATCAAGATGATGCGACTGACAATGAGGGCAAGGTAGAGAAAAACCTGGTTTTGAACCTAGAGAACAGACAGCTTAATGATTGGGAAGCTAGAAGATATGGTGCAATGGCTGCTAGGCTTCTTCGTGATGTCAAGATAACATAAATTATAGAGGTCAGCAGATGTTTTTTGAGTTTGCACTGTACTATACTTTTTCTTACATGTGTGCATATCCTGCAAATTAACCATCTTAGAATCAGTACGTTTTCCGAATCAGCAAATTGGAAATTTCAAAACCAAAACAATGAATAACAATTTTAAAAAAAAAAAGGAAAGAGAAGAAATATTATGATCTTTGTCTATGCATCCATAAACTTGTCCAATTCTTTTTTCTCCGTTCTTTTTGCTGCAAGGAAAAATGAAGATATTTTCCATAACACGATTACGACGTGCTATCAGATTCAGGAAAATGATGGACGACTACTTTCTAAGATTTGGTTTTCCATGGCAGAAACTTTTTTCTAGTATCTATAGTGTCTTTTCTCTTGCTAAAAGTCGAAGCTATTTGTTGGCAGCTCCTAATAGGGCATTACAGTTGCCAACACTGTTGCATGCTGCGCTACGAGTCAAAGACATTGAGGCAAGATTGTCCTTTCGCCAGAAGAAGTTCTAGTCTTTGAAGTGCCCTCTTATGGTCCAAGTTCAAGTGAAAAATACATCGAAAGAAGCAAGTATTATGCTTCCACAAAGCTGGACATGTAAGCAAGCTTTTTGGCAGCGTAGCTGTTGCAGCAAGGTGTAAGTGCACTAGATGCAAATTACTGGCATGTTAGACCTCATTTTTCAAACTTGTTTGGGTTTTGAAGATGTGTCGAGAAAGATGATTTCTCAATCTTATGATTTTGATGTTCAGTGTAGATGTTGATTTTATACTAATTTAACAAGTCTGATGCTTCATTTAATCAAGACTGACTGAAGTTTATTTACTGGGACTAAAATCGGAGAATGCCCATGAATGAGGTCTTATTATAGAATCCAATTTTTTTAAAAGTAGCACTAGACAGATCATTGCTAAGAGGAGAGCAAAGAAACTTGTGTTCCTATATGAAATGGTGTTCAATGAAGGGACCAAACAAGTTTAGCAAAGTTCGAAGAAAAAAATTAATAATTTTCTTAAATTTATGTCACAAAAAAATGTAGCTCAGTAAAGGAGTAATAGCTCCAACACAGGGATCAAAGGGGAGGTGACTCAAGTGAGTACTTCATTTCCAGTAAAACCTTAGTCAATTCCCAAAAGACTGTTTTCACCTCTTGTTTAAGGTTAGCACATACGATAAAAATGACGTCACAAGCATATCAAAACTCTCGTGTACCCTCAAGAAAATTTTCTACAGAAAAGCCAGTCAAAATATTGATGTCATCAATGAGAACAGCGTATTGAACAAATGTTCGCACCTAAGTTATAAATAATAAGCTTATCCAACCTCGCCTGCTGAAGATAACATATTGTCCAACTAAATCTTGCATGCATTTTCTTAAAGCTTACATGATGAAAACAAACAAAAACATTTCCTCCTCAAAAGAAACTAATCAGCGCAGTGCACTTTAGCATGGTTCCACTAGCATTCTATCATTTGGCTCGTTTACAGCCCACACCTACCATCTCAAATTCTCAAACCATAATAAAATACGAGTCATCTCAACAGCTTAAACATGACCAATATTGTTTTACATTCCCTCCCTCCTCCTTGGGGCACAAGTGATGATTTCATCAACCCTTAGGATCATCTCAGCAGCCTCAGTGGCAGAGAGCAACACTGCTTGTTTGACTTTGAACGACTCAGATATTCCCAGCTCTGCCATATCTCCAACCTGTCAAAGATGCCAAGTTAGATAACTAAATTTAGAGAAGTACTACTGTCAATACTCAAGCAAGATAGTTAATCATCTGCACATGATTACCAATTTTTTTTAGTGTTATGAAACAAGGGAAACAACATAAAGACTAAAACAAAGATGGAAGAAAGTCCCCTCCTGAGTCCGAAGAGAAAAAGACATTTTCTCTTTGCTTCTCCCTTTCCACACAAGGAGACGCTATTTTCTTTCCATCTCTTCTATTTCTTTTAATGTCAACTTGACTCACATATCACTTCTTATTTCTACAGCTAACTAACAACCCAACAGGCATGGAAAAATGAGATCAGATTAGGTCCCAATAGCTGATGTTTTACTGTTAAAGTAACAAAGAACACTTGTGCAACGTTGAGTTGCAAACAAATTAAGCAATACTGCCTAAAAGTTAAATGGTGAAATCTCCTGAGACGGAAAACAAATCTGACTTGAGATATAATTTTTGCTTTTGAGAAACAGAAAACTGACAATACTGTGAAATATGTGCTTAGTAAAGAAGTGCGACATCTCATTTGAAAGTACTGACACACGTGCACTTTAAGATATTAAACCAATTTTAGCTTTTATCATTTCTATTGTTGCCTTCATTAATTAAAGGCAAATTCAAGCAAAAATAAAGCAGAGACAACAAACTTCATTTAAACAATCTTAAATCAGTTACTCACAGATCCAGAGATGACATCAATTCCTGCATTGCTTTCCTCCTTGTGGTGTTCCGCACGAAGCTGAGCAATCAGCTCGGCACTGTCTAATCCGGCATTGTCAGCAATGGTGGTTGGAATTGCCAAAAGTGCACGGGTAAAAGCCTCAATTGCATGAGATCTTTTACCTGGAGTCTTCTTAGCTAGTTCATCAACTGCCTTAGCCATCACCATCTCAGGCCATCCACCTCCAAGTAAAACCCTACTATCATTTACCGTCTGAGACAGTACGCACAATGCATCGTGCAGAGATCTTTCAGCTTCATCCAGTACATGAGGGCTGAAAATAAGAAGGGATTTTTTAACGAGAAAATTTATTATCCCTTGACTTCTAAAACAAATTTAAATGCTCAAACAACCTAAAAGAGGGGGGAGCATAAAGATCAGGTGTCAACAATGGCTTGGCTCAAAATTCATGAAGGGATATCTTAGTTATGCATAACAAGCTTGAACACGCAAGTGGAAAAAATGTTTTTACTATAACATGACCAGTTGATACAGCACCAAAGATAAGTGGTTATTTACCATCTCAACAAAATTATACCACCATGCAGAAAACAACAATGACCCTGCTCCGACAAATGAAACAAAGTGGAATTACAATAAAAGACAGACAATATAACACCAACATACCTTGCACCTCTCAAAACAATTGTACATGCCTGACCCATTTCAACCCCAGAGAAGTGTATCAGCTTATCTTCACCAATCATAATCTCCTCGATAAGTTTGCAGTGGCCAAGCTTGACAGACTCAGGATTATCAAAGGTTGACGCAATTTCTCCCCCAGTAACTAAACCCAACCGCTCAATACCATCAAAGTCAGCATGCTCTATTGCAAGTATCCCTGCATCAGCAAATAGTTCCTCCGGGAAATTGTAGATAAGCTGTCGGTTAACAAAGCAATTTATTCCATGACTAATGATCTTTTGCACCTTCTCTCTCATTTTTTCCTTTTCAGCTGCTTCTAGATCAGCAACCTTGGCCATTGAGTCAACTCGAACACGTGCGCCATATATCTTCACTTTATCTGTATCCATAGCAGTGTTTGCCACCAAAATCTTAGCATTTTCGATGCGTTTTGGTTGGCCAACCCCAATCTTTTTGTCCAAAATAAACCTGCATAGAAGAAACTTTACTACTTCAAAAGAGAACATGTAATCAAAAGCTTGTCCTAGATATGTGGCTGTCTTTCAAAGAGAAAAAGGGACTGAGAAACTTATGCTCTACTGAGGTGGACTGGGGTAACAGGGAAAACTTATTATTCGTATACAATACCAGAAATTTTCTTCTACATCAAATCTGGCTGTTAACACGGAAAACTTATTATTCATATACAATACCAGAAACTTTGTTCTTAATCAAGTCTGACTTATATGGTTTGGACTCAGTAATGTGGATTGAGTGCAGCTACTCTAATCTAGAGAATACTGGACGAAACAAACACGATCTAGCCGTACTGGAACAGAGTTCTGCAGTTAATTCTCGGACTAAGGTCGCCCGAGCATTGTGAAAGATTCCATACATCCATCCGACATGGCCATCGTATAAGACAATAACCTAGCTTCAAGCTGGCTCAAGGCAGACTCTTCTAGAATTGGTTGAGGCCCAAGAAAACCATATATGCAAACATCAGGTTCATCAACTGATGGATATAGTAACGTATGCAGTGGAATTACATTGGCCAAACAGGCTGCTTTCACTAAGGTAAACAAAGAACACAAATGCAAGCATCAATAAAGCAATATCATATGTCTTTAATCAGAAATTACCATGTTTGAGAATAACGAACAAATAATTAATCAAAAGAAGAGCTAGACATGCGACAAGAATACATCTAGTAGTAAATAGTTCGAACCAGAGAACCCACCCTTCATCTAAAAATGAATCCTTCAATGAACCTCCAGGTTTCTTAATTATCTGGATTGCCTCAAGATTGGTACTGCCCTGTCATTACAATTAATTTAGAAAAAAATTTACAACACGATAAATGAATAAAACTAACAAACAGGAGGGGATGTAAATGAGTTAATGGGGAGAAAGACATCTTTTTACCAATAGACAAGTGACATATACATCTTCATGTTAATTTTTCGCGTAAGATAATATAAGGCAGAAGGTGATGAACCCACAATATGAAAGAAAGCGAAAGAGTCCTAATTTTGGCAAAATCAAATTTCAAACCCTTGGAAGAAAAATATTTAGTGTCTAACCAAGGAAAAAGGAAGAGGAAACTAAGTGTCATTTTTTAAAAAACGAAATTACTTTCAGATGTTTCTCCTTTTTTAATCTTAGTCACATATAGTTCCTCTCTGTCGGCATGCAACATAAGATTTTGCTGCATCGGCTTCGATGAGAATCACAGTAGCTCCCTTCACACAATGTTGTGTCTCACAAGCATAAAAAATGCAATGATTTAAGTTACATACACTACAGCTTAAACATTTTTTACACTATCCGTGAATTATAACCTGTGATAGTAGGTGTGTAACAATTTTTCACTAATGTTTATCATAGGGATTTACCTGTAATTGCTGCCTTATAAGAGACCTCATTGTCTAAATATTTTCTACACCGTCAGTACATAAAATTTAAACTGAAAAAGTAATACAACCCTTCAGGGATGTGATGCCACATAAAAATTACTTCAGATTTAATCTCTTCATCTTCTTACCCAACAATCCACATTGAGTGATGCAGGAATATTCACCAGTAACCAACTCCATAATTAGTCTATATGCCACTTAACTGTAAATAATAAATACTCCCTCCTGCTCATTGAATGACACAGATTGAGTGCATGTAATCTTGATAAGGTAAGTTTGACTAATGCATAATACACACAAAGCAAGAGCAGGACAAAGAACTATTAATGTAACACTCCACTATGAAATGCTTCCTTTTGCTCAATGAGTCAAACAAAGTGATTTAAGTGCATTACTTCATCAATTTAATTGGAACACCTATATGTATTTAAGGTCAAACATTAAACAACAGTACTCAATTAGATTCTCATGGCAACAACTTAATTAAGTCAAAGTGCTTTGCAAAGTTGTCAAGCTACACAACTGATGCAGATAAACATCTATAGCATGATGCAAAAGAGGAAAAGGGATTGGGAAAATAATTGCAGATAGAGCTGAGATCACAAGATTAAAAAGAAAAATATGCTCTTCATAAGTTGCTAAACAGATGAAATATTCACCTTTAACCTCATAACCGCATCAACAGCCAGTTTTGCAAAATGCTCCTTGTCCTGAGACAAGATTTTTGAGCTCAAAGTAGTCCTTGCAATATTCATTAAGTCTGATCTAAACTTCTCTGCAACATCAAAAGATCAAAAAACTCTGAGAAAATCAAGATAAATAAATAACTCTTGGCTATCAGCTACTAGCATCCACGAAAAGTTATCTTGGAATAGTGCAAAGAGAAAGTGGTACAGCAATCTAAGGAAAATCAATATATGCCACTGAATGTAGGTTCTCTGCTACGATGTTACATACAGCTAAACAACTCAAGCAAGGATACCTGCATCCTGCTTGTTATCCACGACCTTCTGCTCCAGAACATTGCGTGCACACTCAGATGCCATCCGGAAACCTATATAAAGAAGCAAATAAACAATTGAAAGGTACACTAACTCACTAAGCATGAAACCAAATTAGGTACCTCAAAGAACTTTAACTTTATTACTAAGAAATAGGAACTTGCTATGTTTTGTCTTTGATAAACGGAATAGAAATAGATTTTGCAGTTTTAGATGGTAATGCCAGGTGGGAAGGAATTTATGCTGTCTCTTGGCAATCTCTCCTTTATAGTAGTAGATTTTTTTAAACGGAGGTGTCTGGGCCAGCTTGATGCACCTTGACTATTCCTCCGAGTACCTTCTACCTCCGTACCACGTAGCTCTCAGCCCACCAACACTAAGGCAAATGAGATGAAATCACCTAGTAATTTTGTCTTGCTGGAAATAGTAGTTGTGTTCTTATTTTATTTAATTGTATTTAGGTAGAAACTATAGATTCTAACTAACACAGACTCCATCATGAAAATGAAACTATAGATTCTAACTAACACAGACTCCATCAAGAAAACCCGCATTGTGACAGATTTTGATGATATTTGCTACTGCAGCATTCAAATATCATCCAAGGATCAATCTTTTGCTAGATTTAACTAGTGTGAAGCATCAGAAAGCAAGTACACCAGATGCTTCAATAGATAAAAGAAAAGATTCCCAATTAAAGACAAAGTAGCAAGCATGCATTGCGCTAATGGTACACAAGCAAATTTGATAAAGCAGCCCAGAAGCAGTTTGTACTCTACAGTTCTGCACATAGGAAGCTTGAAGGAGGCCTTAATAATATACATACACATGTGTATAAGAGAGACATCGTGTCATCAGAACAAACCTGAAATAATTGTCATCGGATGAATTTTTGAATTTACCAGCTTTTCTGCCTCCCTCAAAAGTTCTCCAGCCAAAACGACTACGGAAGTTGTCCCATCACCAACTTCATCATCCTGTACCTTGGATATATCTTACAAAGGGTCAAGGTACAATATTCATAAATCATATCATTTTGTCTCCCAAGATATTTCCTGTGATAAAGTTTCAGCGTCTATCTCCTTCAACTATCTGTAAAAAGTCTTAAATACCCGGTACATATCTGGCCTTTTTTCTTTAATTATAACTTAAACCAGAAAACAAAGAGGAAGAAAGTAGTGGTGTAATCTTCCACTGAAACCCTTATTACCTGTTTACTGATTTGTCCACTGTAATCTATTAAACACTATGTTACATGGATTCATTTTTGGATGCGAACCAACTTTAACTTCACCACTAGTGTCCATGGAGTTACCAACCAACTAGAGATACTATTATTTCAAGAAAAATGAATATCAAGGATACCCACGAGGACCTTGGCAGCTGGATTGTCAATATGGAGGGACTTCAAAATTGTTGCACCATCATTGGTAACTGTAACACTGTGTCCTCTGCCTGTCGATTGCAAAATTTTATCCTGCAAATATTGAAAAAAAATGTAGTATCTGTCAAATCACAACCCTAACTCTTCTCAATACCTGCAAAGTACATAATCAAAGACTGGGCTTACCATCCCCTTAGGTCCTAAGGTTGTCTTTACCAAGTCAGCAATTGCCATTGCTCCGATAAACGATGCCTAGAATTTCAAACACTCAATGATTTCAGAAAACTAAAGAATATTAAGCATATAGCAGATTCTCAACAAAACACATATATTACCATGGCAATGCAACATATAAATCTGTCTTTTCTCAACATAGATGGAAAATTATCATAACTGTATACTATGATCACATGATGCTCGGATATTCAATATTCAATGGTGAAGTCAGAAACTTTTTCATTAAGAGTGTTCAAGATTTAATACATACAAAAGTAATATTTGACCTATATAAACAATATAATTGTTTGGTGAAGGGTGTTCAACTGATCAGCCTTGAGCCTATGTGGCTCCGCCACTGCTCAGTAACTGTTAACATAGCTTCTACGCAACCTCAGTAGGTATTTGCTGAGAAATGAGACTTACCATCCTTGCCCGCTCGCCCTTTTCTTCAGTGGCTTCATCTTTGAAGATTTTGTCAATCTGAGAACATAAAAGAACATTACATACAGAATCCACAAGCTAAATATTATTAAAACAAACCAAAAAAGGGGGGAAACAACCACAACATACCGCCATTCGAAAGAAAATGGAGACTCGAAGCTGAAACCCAAAAGCTGAACTTTAACAACGATCTAAAACAACAAAACATGTGTTATATCACAACATTACAGAGTCAGTTCAAGAACAAATGTAATTATTCAAAACCATAAAAATATAAAATCTACTTCTTTTTTTCAATTAACGAAATAAAAAATCAAATCTTTTTTATAGTGAATAAAAATCAAATATTTAATGCAAAACATAGCAAAACCAGGTCATTACAGAATACCCATTAGTTAGAAAATCTTAAAGAAAACAAACATAGTGAGTAAATCAGCCACAAAAGAACTCTGAAATTATATGAAAAATCAAGACTAGGGCAAAAGATGTGTAGAATGATAATTTAAGGAAACAGGGCTTGTTTAATGCTATAAAAGGGCAAGGGAAAGAAAATATGAACCTGAAATAATAATGCCGTCGACGGTGGCGGCGCCGGAAAAAGCTACTGGCACTAGTGAAAGTGGGAAAGTGAGAAGGGTTCGGGAGGAGGTGGTAAAATGGAGGTTTAAATGGTCTGATTGGTATTTTATTAATTTACTGAGGGTATAATGGTCCTTAGAATTAATGGGCTTGCTCGTTTTGCCTGATTCAATAAGATCGGGGCAATTGCACAGATAACCGATTTTGGGACTCATATTTAAATTATGACCTAAAGTTTTGCAAGTCTAGCCACTTCAGAAGCAAGTGCTTAAGTATTGCTTCGAAGATGATCTTGTACAAAAGAGAATGTTGAGTTTTATGAATTTGATTGTTACATGAGTGAAAGGATGGTTAAATTTAAAGTTTATAAGTTGGGATGGAGATATGCAGAGGTGAGGGCGGAGGTAGAGCATGAATACTTGTTCGGACGAATCCAATAATTTTTGTTTAGACTTTATATTTATAGAAAATTTTATTAAATGTATAAATATTTAATTATGAATACAATAACAAGCACAAATTACTAATTTAGTGGTAAATTAAGAATTCATAAATTTTAAATCTTGCCTCCGCGTACGAGTGGTGTATTGAGGTCACTACGTTAAAAGATATACGTTTTCTGCTTTGTCATTTGAGCATTAAATGTGGGTGTAAAGGAAAATGTATACCCTTCACATATCAGTTTTCTTGTTTTTGTAAAGACAAAAATGGTAAGCCGAGTCGAGTCCATGAGTCAGGTAGTCCTATATTAGTTTAAATGGTTGAATTTCGTCATTAAGGGTGATCGTTTTCTAATTTTTTTATTTTTGGTTGATTTAAATATTATGAAAAATATTTTCCTCGTAAATTTAAATATCTTTTTTATTAAAAAAAAAAATAAATATTTTTCAAAACTATTTCCCAACCTTCTTCCATTCCCCACTCCCACCAACCCCTACCAACCCAACCCCACACTCCCACCCCAACTCCACCCACCCCAACCCCAACCCACCCTCTCCCCACTTCCACCCTAAATAGAAATATTATTAATAGTATTTTATTTTCATGTTATAAATAGTGTATTTTTTAAATTTCTTTTCATGATATAAAAAAAAATATTTTAACAAAAAAAGTACTTTCTTTTCATGATGTAGAAAAAATATTTTCTTTTATTTTAACAAAACGATGTAGTAAAAAAATACTTCTTTCATTTCAACAAAATGATGTAGTAAAAAGCATTTTCTTTTATTGCAACAAAAAGAGTATTTTCTTTTCATGATGTATAAAAAGTATTTTTTTCATTTCAACAAAATAAGTACTAAATTTTCATGTTGTAGAAATAGTACTTTCTTTTTCAACAAAAAATAGAGTATTCTTTTTAGTTATGGAGCACAAATTTCACGTTGTTTTTGCGTAAAAACGTAAAGCAACACATTAGTTCTTTTGAGTTTGTATGAATTTTTGAAAAATAATTAAATTCTTGAAGAAAATAGAGTGTTGAAAATGTTGGTTATTTTGGG